>WNWK01000512.1:0-97500 GCA_009830355.1 Cherax destructor | reverse complement strand
ACTATCACTATTCCTATTCTATAAGGATGGCCTACTCAATACAGAGAAGGGGAATTTTTATCAAGATATCTCCACATCACAGAGAGAGAGGGAAAAAAATGATGTCCAGGAGAGAAAGGAAAAAGAGTAAGGAGAGGAATGAAGATAAATTTAGACTACATTATATATCTAAACATAAATCAGTATGGGAATAATGAAAACTTAATGTTGTAATTGCCTCTCGACATTATAAAGCTACGTTATTTTAGTGAGAGTACATATTGCACAAACCTCGGGACAGCCAGTCTGAACATTATGAAACAAACTACTTCATCTGTAATAGACAGTACCCATTGACTCTAGACTGACCCAAGATAAGCTGGGCAAGGCCAAGCTGCACTATTCTCAGCTGTCGTATCTGAGCTCCTCTGCAAAGACAGTGATTATGTATGAGTGTGGTGAAAGTGTTAAATGATGATGAAAGTATTTTCTTTTTGGGGATTTTCTTTCTTTTTGGGTCACCCTGCCTCGGTGGGAGACGGCCGACTTGTTGAAAAAAAAAATATATATATATACATATATACACACATGAGCACACACACGCACACACACGCACGCACACACACACACATACACACACACACACACACACACACACACACACACACATATATATATATTATACGTATATGCAAGAACTCATTTAAAATTGTCCCTCCTAAAATTTTCTCTTGTACGTTTAAAGATATATATTTTTCATTTATGTTAATGCAAAAGTTAATAATTTTGTACCAATAGAATCTTAGGTTACTTACCTAACCTTATTATAACAAGCGCAATTTAATTTAGCCTAATCCAACTAATTAAATTTGAGATAAGTTTACAATAATTTAATAATAATAAACAAACACAATGAAATATATATTTTTTTCGTTAGGTTCAGAATAATTTTTACGAAATTATTGCATACACAAATTTTCGCTTGCCTTATTCGGCAAGAAGAGCGTTGTTATTTAAGCAAAAATCGCAAGTTTTACCTTTTCGGCACAACATAAACACACACAGGACCCTGTACACTGTTTACGTTAGGCTCATATTGGAATATGGAGCACCAGTTTGGAACCCACACCTAGCCAAGGACGTAAGATAACTTGAGAAAGTGCAAAGGTATGCAACTAGACTGGTCCCGGAGCTAAAGGGTATGTCCTACGAGGAGAGGTTAAGAGAAATCGACCTGACGACACTGGAGGGCAGGAGAGATAGGGATAATATGATAACGACATACAAAATACTGAGAGGAATCAACAAAGTGAACAGACAGGATGTTCCAGAGATGGGACAAAACAACAAGGGGTCACAATTGGAAGTTGAAGACTCAGATGAATCACAGGGATGTTAGGAAGTATTTCTTCAGTCACAGAGTTGCCGGGAAGTGGAATAGTCTGGGAGGTGATGTAGTGGAGGCAGGATCCATACATAGCTTTAAGAAGAGGTATGATAAAACTCATATAGCGGGAAGAGTGACCTAGTAGCGGCCAGCGAAGAGGCGGGACCAGGAGCTGTGAATCGACCCCTACAACCACAACTAGGTGAGTACACACACATTCACGGTGCGAGTCATTCCTGGAACCAGGAGGCACGTGTTTTAGTCACTAAACCATGTTGGCTTAATAAGATTCTTTCAAATAGGTATTTCTGTTGATTAGAAAGACAAGTATGAGTGCCATTACGACCACAAGTATATATGTTTATTCAAGTAAGTCTCACACCAAAATTACTGTGCTCAAGCCACTGGAACCCATGTTCATCTTCATAATATGTAAAGAAATATTACGGTGTGGTACAGTGCTTAGTGCACCAGCCTGCTACTTTGAAGACAGGCTCACTATAGGTTCGAATCCCTTCCATTCCTTCAGTTGTTTACAATCGTAGATGAGCAAGACACATGTGAATGAGTTAGGTAGCTTTATTGATACCAGTGTTGTACGTGTGTCTTGCACGTCTACTTCTAGGTCTTGTTTACCATTAATATATTTACAATCGTATAAGGATTTCACGAGTCATACACATTTATAATGAGCACACACAACTGTCTACCCAATGGAAGAACAGTTGATGGCACCACTCGCACTAAGTAAGCGAAGTGTAAAGAGTAAGTATTTCGAATCTATACTTGAGCATGGCAAAACATCCGAGGTCAGTCATGTGCGCGTGGAAGAGATAGATGTCTTATTGTTAACATTACCACAAGTGGCGTAATACACTGAAAATGGCAATAGATAGGACAAATGTACATATATAAATACATATGTGTATACACGTTCCCAATTAAACACACACTGATGTATTCACACACATTTTTAAGCATATATATACACATGGATACATAAGCATGCATCGATACATACATACATACAAATAAAATGTTTAAAAAAGAGAGACATTCCATAGAGAATGCATATTTGTGAAATGGCAATGCTGGTCAGTAAGGTTATCAGGTAGTGAACTCTTGTTTATGTCTCTCTTTTTCTGTGTATAAGCCTGATTTGAATACACAGTGTTTGTTAAAAAAAATATGACAGTAATCTTGTGTTATAACCACCATTCTTGTACTTAATGATTGTTGAAGCAGAAAGCTA
This sequence comes from Cherax destructor, assembly GCA_009830355.1. Lineage (NCBI taxonomy): Eukaryota > Metazoa > Arthropoda > Malacostraca > Decapoda > Parastacidae > Cherax > Cherax destructor. The sequence goes on along the minus strand of WNWK01000512.1, from coordinate 94,882 downwards.
AATAATGGGTTACAATAGCATAAATATTCCCTATGGCTTGAGTTTCTTGATGAACACCCTGTATAAACAAGTGTATATTTATTCACACATACATACGTACATTCAGATATAGAAACTTATAAACACATACATTTCCGTATGTAAATTCCCGTACAATTTGTATAGTATGTATTGACATAGATCTTTGACGCTGCCAGACTGTTAAATAGCGCAAACAAATTCAGGGTAGACAATAACAATATCCTTAATATCAAATAAAGCATTTACACAGTTCCAGTTAATCCTTTCCACCCAGTTGCTGACAACTGAACACTCAACTATGCAATTGCAAAGATCGTTCGCCTCCTCTTTTGCACGGAGTTTACATGTGGAAACAGCATTCATCTGTTGCAGGTGACGGTATCCCAATCAAATTCTGACAGTCACCGTGCCACAAACTAGAGAACGTTCTATGTTTCCCATACGCATGACTCCGAACGTAACAGGTCATAGAGCTTAATATTAGTGCTCTCAGGTCGCTGGGTATGTGTGTGTGGGATTTTTTATCATTGTGAGCTGATATCCTTCAGCGTAGGACGGTTTTATTAATGGAAAGATGGCTGCCCAGTTCTAACGCTACTTTTGTTGTTCACCTCTTAACTCTCATCAGCGAACCCCTGCGACATCTGTCCTAGCACCTTCAGGAAAAACCCCTATCCTAGCACCTTCAGGAAAGACCCCTGTCCTAGCACCTTCAGGAAAGACCCCTGTCCTAGCACCTTCAGGAAAGACCCTGTCCTAGCACCTGCAGGAAAAACCCTGTCCTAGCACATGCAGGAAAGACCCCTGTCCTAGCACATGCAGGAAAGACCCCTGTCCTAGCACATGCAGGAAAGACCCCTGTCCTAGCACATGCAGGAAAGACCCCTGTCCTAGCACATGCAGGAAAGACCCCTGTCCTAGCACATGCAGGAAAGACCCCTGTCCTAGAACCTGCAGGAAAGACCCTGTCCTAGCACCTGCAGGAAAGACCCCTGTCCTAGCACCTGCAGGAAAGACCTCTGTCCTAGCACCTGCAGGAAAGACCCCTATCCTAGCACCTACAGGAAAGACCCATGTCTTAGTACCTGCAGGAAAGACCCATGTCTTAGCACCTACTGGAAAGACCCCTGTCCTAGCACCTGCAAGAAAGACCCCTGTCCCAGCACCTGCAGGAAAGACCGCTGTCCCAGCACCTGCAGGAAAGACCGCTGTCCCAGCACCTGCAGGAAAGACCGCTGTCCCAGCACCTGCAGGAAAGACCCCTGTCCCAGCACCTGCAGGAAAGACCCCTGTCCCAGCACCTGCAGGAAAGACCCCTGTCCTAGCACCTGCAGGAAAGACCCCTGTCCTAGCACATGCAGGAAAGACCCCTGTCCTAGAACCTGCAGGAAAGACCCCTGTCCTAGCACCTGCAGGAAAGACCCTGTCCTAGCACCTGCAGGAAAGACCTCTGTCTAGCACCTGCAGGAAAGACCCTATCCTAGCACCTACAGGAAAGACCCATGTCCTAGCACCTGCAGGAAAACCCATGTCTTAGCACCTACTGGAAAGACCCTGTCCTAGCACCTGCAGAAAGACCCCTGTCCTAGCACCTGCAGGAAAGACCCTATCCAGCACCTGCAGGAAAGACCCTATCCTCGAGCACTGCAGGAAGACCCTGTCCCGAGCCACAGGAAAGACCCTGTCCAGCACCTGCAGGAGACCCTTCCCAGCACTCAATGGCAAAGATTCTAGATGAGAAAGACCCTGTCCTAGCACCTGCAGGAAAGACCCCTGTCCTAGCACCTGCAGGAAAGACCCCTGTCCTAGCACCTGCAGGAAAGACCCCTGTCCTAGCACCTGCAGGAAAGACCTCTGTCTTAGCACCTGCAGGAAAGACCCCTGTCCTAGCACCTGCAGGAAAGACCCGGTCCTAGCACCTGCAGGAAATACCCCTGTCCTAGCACCTGCAGGAAAGACCCCTGTCCTAGCACTTGCAGGAAAGACCCCTGTCCTAGCACCTGCAGGAAAGACCCCTATCCTAGCACCTGCAGGAAAGACCCTATCCTCGGAGATGGAGGAGAGACCCTGTCCTGGTAGCCACAGGAAAGACCCTGTTCTAGCACCTGCAGGTGCACCTCTATAGAATACAATGGCATAAATTCTAAGAATGAATTAAGAGCTGTCATCCACCCCTTCTACCTTCATCTTGTTCCCCTCCCTGAAGGCACATACTACCCTGTCCCTCCCTTTCTTTAACCCTTTCTACTACTCCTACTCTTTCTCTTTTTTCTTCTCCTCTTTATCCTCCCTACTCCTATTTCTTCAACTCCCAAAAAAGGTGTAAACACTCCTCCCTTTTTCAATCTCTCTCTCTCTCTCTCTCTCTCTCTCTCTCTCTCTCTCTCTCTCTCTCTCTCTCTCTCTCTCTCTCTCTCTCTCTCTCTCTCTCCCTCCCTCCCTCTCCCTCCTTTTTCCTTACCTTCTATCTCCCTCCTCCTCGACAACCTTTAACAGGTGCGTTCTCTATAGAATATGGTTGTTAATTATAGCCATGAATAGGTGACTGTGATCCTTTCCTTCACCTTCTCGCCTTTCCGTCCTCCTTAATCTTTAAGACAGTCTATATCATTCCTCCTCCTCCTCCTCTTAGGTATAATTTTGTTTGAGGTATGAATATTGAATTATTGTATATGAAATAAATCCTTAAACTATAATTCGATGACCAAGAGCTGGAACTCAGTCTATTACTCAAATTTTGCATATGATCTCCAAGATTTGGAGATCAGGAGCAATGACTCGAAGGACAAGAACTAGATCCTCAGGGAACCCGGTAACCTCGCCTAATATTGGACCAAGAGCTAGAGCTTCCCTGTAGGTTTCCCCTCACTTTGCAGGGAAAACCTCCATCCCCTGGTAGGGGATGGAGTAGGTAGGTAGGGAGGTAGGGATGTAAGAAGGTAGGGAGGTAGATAGGTAGAGAGGTTGACAGTTATAGAGTAGGGGAGATTGCGGCGGTGGGGTGATGGTGCTGGTGGTGATGGTGCTGGTGGCGGTGGCAGTAGTGATGGTGGTGGTACTAATGGTGGTGGTAGTTTCAGGGAGCGTACCTCCCTGGAATGCCACCAGCTCCTAGATTCCGTTTCCCTTTATTACCATTTCCCAGGTCTCGCCTCCCTGGGTTACATTTCCCAGGTTGCGCCTCCCTTTATTACCATTTCCCATGTCGCGCCTCCCTGGGTTACGTTTCCCAGGTCGCGCCTCCCTGGGGGTTTTATCCCTAACAATATAAACGTGAAAACAATCAGCATTGCTTAACAGCTAAAGAGAAAAAATCAAACAAAAAATCAAGAAGCATAATACAAACAAGAGCAAGCAACGTGATACAAACAAGAAATCAAGCAACGCGTCACAGGCAACAAAGCAAGCAACGCGACAACAAAGCAAGCAACGCGACAACAAAGCAAGCAACGCGATAAACAGCAACACAGAAAGAACGTGTAGAGTGTGAGACACACAATCAAATACACGAGAGGAGAGAGAGAGAGAGAGAGAGAGAGAAGAGAAACTGTGCAAGACGGATGTGTGCTGATAAGAGAAAATTTGTAAGTCATCTCTCAGGAGGTACATCATGGCCAAATTAAGCTGGGAGGCAGAGACAAACATTACTCATGTAAAGAAGCGTTGTTTGCCGTCACCAGTGCTGTTTGCAGGCAGGCCAACAGGTAGACAGGCCAACAGGGAGGCAAGCCAACAGGGAGGCAAGCCGATCAGCAGGTTGAGAGGTAGGTCAGCAGGTAGACAAATAGGTAGATTAGCAGGTAGATATATAAGTAGGTCGGCAGGTTAGCTGGTCAGCAGACTTTGATGAAAAAAAAATCCCACACCGTAAGAGATATGCTAAGAAATCAAAACAAAAAAGATATGCATAAAATAAATAGAAAACCAGACAGAATAAGCAAGCGTAAAAATCCATTAGTCAGAAGGATGCAGTTGAGCATATATTAAGGCAACATAAAGATAAGTGTGAAAAAAAAGAGAGAGAGAGAGAGAGAGAGGGTGCACTTCAAGTGTGAATAAAAAAAGGCACGGGGCAGCTTGTTCACCCTGACTCTCATAAAATTGTACTCGACTGGCAGAGTGCACATCTTTTTCTAGTCAAGGCGAAATTGCTCGATTTCTCTTCCTTTCTAACAGAATCAAGAATATACTTGGTACTTGCGCCAGGAGAAATTGACGCTCGATAGTAGTGATGATAACGCCTTACCAAGGCAAGAGCAATGATCGTGTTTTTCCCCCCAAGTTTTGTTGAATAAGAAAAAATGAGTTTTTTCCCCCTTTTTAAATGAAAATTGTAAGAATGCATTAGAAAGCGGGTTTTCCACGTGGGTGCGCGAGGGTGCGCCACAAGAAAGTAATGAACTTAACATTATATATCAACCCATCGTTCAACTTTCTCTTTTTTTTTTTTGCGTTCGTGAGGATACAAACGCTGTAAGATACAACGATATATCGCCTTACCCGACGCAAGCCTTCCGTTTTATCATTCTTGTCGGTTAATTATACGTAAGTATTGGTTAATATACGTTAGCATAATCTGTCGTAAATGAGAATAATAAATATGAAGTTTCTGTAATATATTAGATCAGGCAGAAATACACGAACAGTAACTCAAAGGAAATAAAACATTATAATTGCTGATAAGTTGTGTATAGTAAATAGCTTAATCTAAAACAAATTTAAGTGTCAACATAGGCATTAACAATCAGTATAAAAACAATCAAAATAGCTTTATGATGATTTAGGTTCACTGACTGTAAAAAAATTCTTTTCATTGAGTCCTTGAAGCCAGATAGTTACGACATAGAAAAATCCAAAATAAAACAAAGTTTAGATACCAAACAAACCAAATAAAAATGATTTAAAATGACTTGTGTCGAATATATATGTTAAATCTAACAGTGCGTGTGTGTGTCTGAATAACCCACAAACCTCTGACCCCCAGAATACTGATTTTTATTCAGTTTCACTACAAGAAGATTTTAAGCTAAGCTGAATTCACCATACATAAAATTAAGATTCCGCTCCTCACCCAAAAAAAAAAAAATCGTGTCGAAAGCCCGACATATCTAATAAAGTTCATCTTGGATATGTTAGAGTTTTAAACAGTTCTCTACATTGTTTCAGTATTTAACTAACAACACCGGATTCTCCTTCTAGTAGACAAAATTAAATACTGAATATTGGTAAACGTTTTGAAATATGTTGAAGGCCTACCTAAAGGAGGCCTGCCTCATGAAGGGTAGATGCGTGAGCAAACACTAACACATTTTATTAAAAAAACGTTTCGGTCCTGGGACCTTGATCACTTATGGCAAACAAAGGTCAGGAATTGCAGTACATATAGGCTTAAAAGAGAGGTGTGAGAGACGAATGTGCGTTGGAGGTTTTCAGAATGTGTCAGGTAGCCCATGAAGATTTGTGATTCTTGTGTTGTGGAGTAGTTGTGGTTTAGCCTTGTTGAGAATCCAGTATACCAGTGCTTTTAAATTTATTTAGCTTCCAATATTTTGTTCCACGGTGTCAGTGGCGGTGATCTTTGAGGCTTCCAGGCCTTAGCTCGGGTTCTGTGAGAAACAGTTGGTCCTCATTAAAATTCGTTAAATGTCTCATTGAGTTTCTGTGGAGGACACAGACGTTTTTTAAGTCGTGCTTATAACAGGTGCTTCGATATTCATTCAGGCGGACAGATAGATCTCTGCCTGTTTCCTCTACATGTTTCTTGGGACAGTGTCTGCTGGGAATGGTGCAGACTCCTGTCGTAGAGGTAAGGGGTACGAGACTTCGCTTTGTAGTGAGGTCTTTGATAGATGATGTATTCATGATGGATACATTGAAGTTGCATTTAGTAAGAACATAGTGGGTATTCCTGGCAACATTCCCATATGAGAGCACTAAAAACTGCTTTGAGGAATGGTCCCGTGGGGGATTTGTGGATGATAACTTGTGCCTGGAGCCTGGAGCCTGGAGTCCCGGATGAAGAAAGGAGGAAATTGAAGACGAGTGAAGGCCATTGTTTTCTAGGTTCGCTCCTCTTAGAGGAAACAAAGGTTGGAGATGCAAATAGCTCTCAAGAAACCAATAAGGGCACCTCTGTTTTGTGTGAGTGTCGTGATGTGAATAGAGGTATATAAGATCATCCTTGTTGGTGGGCTTTCTATAAACTCGGAACAGAAGGTTGTTGTCGGGAAACCTGCATAGGACGACATCAAGAAAGGAAATTTACCCTCTTTCACCAGCTTCAGTGTGAACTTTACAGATGGCTCGATACCATTTATATTATTAATGAGAACCTGGATAAAACGTCTGGGATAGAATTTCAACTTATTTTCTATGTATCTTAGCCAGGTAACTGTGTTGGGAATGAGGGTGCTGATTTTTTCTATATCCAGGTTTTCCACGAAGAGGTTGGCCAACACAGCCCTGTGAGGGGCCACCCCACTGCCATCCCAAAACGTTGTTTATAGCAGTACCCTTGATACCGGAAGAAATTAAAATTGGCACATAGGGCCACTAGACTGATGAAGTCTTTGAACGGTAACTGTAGGTTGTAGTTTTCGGTGAGCCTCTGTCTTAGAATATTCATGACATCGAAAGAAGCCATCTTTTTGTTCTCGACATTCCTATTGGAAGGACGAGGGAGGGGTCACCCAAATGTTTAAGATGTACCTGCTAATGGTGCCTAGTTACACAGAGATATTTACCTAGGTGGTCAGATAATGTGCGAGGGCGATCCCGATGCCCAAAGTAATAGGATGCAAGGTTTATATTTGAGGAAAGTCATAAAATATGCGGGTTTGGGTTGCCCCGGTAAAAGAAGAAAGAAGTTCTTTCTTTGTCAAAAACAAGAGCATGGCTTCGTTCGATGTCACGAGTCTCTTTCTCAACGTCCCTAGCTATGTCTTGCTATCCTATCTGATATAAATCTTGGCAATTGATATTGATAAGTGATTTAAAAAGACACGTAAGCAAACACTAGGACATATTTATTAGAAAACATTTCGGTCCTGGGATCTTGATTACTTCTAACATACAGGTATAACATCATCATAGCATATATCTCACGATTGTCATGGGTTCAAGCCCCACCCGTTCCATGATTTAATAGTATATAGGCTTGATAGTAAGATGTAAGAGACCAGTAGTGACCTGACGAAAGTGTGATTGAGCTTTTTAGAAGCCCATCAGGTCACGTGATTCCTGTGTTGTGAGGAAGTCTAGCCTGGCTGAGTATCACATATGACCTGATGATAGAAACATACAGGAACAAGCACATACACTGTTCTATAAGTCAAACGAGCACCATGAGGTCGGGCTCCGGGAAAGACAGGTCACATGTGAGGTCATGAAAATGCAAGATCTAGTTCTAGTGTAAGAGAGGTCAGGCATATATCAAGTCAGGTGGGCAATGGGCTCGGCTAACATTTACATTCCACTGTTTTGCTTAATATGCAAGTGAGACGGATCACTGATGCTTCCAGGGTGTTGCTGGTGATCTTGAGGAAACAATACTAAGAGATAGAGCGACACTCTTGTACAGGTCAGTCGACGCCAACAGTACCTGTAATACTCCTCGACGCGCGCGAGCGCAGGCAAGCAAGCAAGCAGGCAGACACAGACAGACAGACACACAGACACACACACACACACACAGCACACACACAGACACACACACACACACACACACACACACACACACACACACACACACAGACACACACACACACACACACACACAGACACAGACACACACAGACACAGACACACACACACACAGACACACACGACACACACACACACCACACACGACACAACACACAGACACACACGCACACACAGACACACACGCACACACAGACACGCACACACACACATACACGCACACACACAGACACGCACACACACACAGACACACACACAGACACGCACACACACACACACACAGACACGCACACACACACAGACACGCACACACACACAGACACGCACACACACACATACACGCACACACAGACACGCACACACACACAGACACGCACACACACACAGACACGCACACACACACACACACACACACACACACACAAACACAGGGTGACAGCAGTAAGACAAGAGAGAGAGAGGGGTGGGTAGATTGCATATTCTTGGACTGTAAGAAGGCGTTTGACACAGTTCCACACAAGAGATTAGTGCAGAAGCTGGAGGACCAGGCAGGGGTAACAGGGAAGGCACTACAATGGATCAGGGAATACCTGTCAGGAAGACAGCAGCGAGTCATGGTACGTGGCGAGGTGTCAGAGTGGGCGCCGGTGACGAGTGGGGTTCCACAGGGGTCAGTCCTAGGACCGGTGCTGTTTCTGGTATTTGTGAAGGAATAGACTCCGAAATGTCCCTGTTTGCAGATGATGTGAAGTTGATGAGAAGAATTCAATCGGAAGAGGATCAGGCAGAACTACAGAGGGATCTGGACAGGCTGCAAGCCTGGTCCAGCAATTGGCTCCTGGAGTTCAACCCCACCAAGTGCAAAATCATGAAGATTAGGGAAGGGCAAAGAAGACCGCAGACGGAGTACAGTCTAGGGGGCCAGAGACTACAAACCTCATTCAAGGAAAAAGATCTTGGGGTAAATATAACACCAGGCACATCTCCTGAGGCGCACATCAACCAAATAACTGCTGCAGCATATGGGCGCCTAGCTAACCTAAGAACAGCATTCCGACATCTTAATAAAGAATCGTTCAGGACCCTGTACACTGTATACGTTAGGCCCATACTGGAGTATGCAGCACCAGTTTGGAACCCACATCTAGCCAAGCACGTAAAGAAGCTAGAGAAAGTGCAAAGGTTTGCAACAAGACTAGTCCCGGAGCTAAGGGGTATGTCCTACGAGGAGAGGTTAAGGGAAATCGACCTGACGACACTGGAGGAAAGGAGAGTAAGGGAGGACATGATAACGACATATAAAATACTGAGAGGAATTGACAAGGTTGACAGAGACAGAATGTGCCAGATATGGGACACAGCAACAAGGGGACACAGTTGGAAGTTGAAGACTCAAATGAATCACAGGGATGTTAGGAAGTATTTCTTCAGTCATAGAGTGGTCGGGAAGTGGAATAGCTTGGGAAGCGATGTAGTGGAGGCAGGTTCCATACATAGCTTTAAGGAGAGGTATGATAAAGCTCATGGAGCAGGGAGCGTGACCCAGTAGCGGCCAGTGAAGAGGCGGGGCCAGGAGCTATGACTCGACCCCTGCAACCACAACTAGGTGAGTACACACACAGTCTTGTTGCAAACCTTTGCACTTTCTCTAATTTCTTGACGTGCTTGACCAGGTGTGGGTTCCAAACTGGTGCTGCATACTCCATTATGAGCCTGACGTATATGGTGTACAGAATCGTTCAAGACTCTGTACACCATATACGTCAGGCCCATACTGGAGTATGCAGCACCAGTTTGGAACCCACACCTGGTCAAGCACGTCAGGAAATTAGAGAAAGTGCAAAGGTTTGCAACAAGACTAGTCCCAGAGCTAAGAGGATTGCCCTACGAAGAAAGGTTAAGGGAAATCGGCCTGACGACACTAGAGGACAGGAGGGTTAGGGGAGACATGATAACGACATATAAATTACTGCGAGGAATAGATAAGGTGGACAGAGACGAGATGTTCCAGAGAGGGGACACAGAAACAAGGGGTCACAATTGGAAGTTGAAGACTCCTACGAGTCAAAGGGATGTTAGGAAGTATTTCTTCAGTCATAGAGTTGTCAGGAAGTGGAATAGCCTAGAAATTGACGTAGTGGAGGCAGGAACTATACATAGTTTTAAGAAGAGGTTTGATAAAGCTCATGGAGCTGCGAGAGAGAGGACCTAGTAGCAATCAGTGAAGGGGGGGGCCAGGAGCTATGACTCGACCACTGCAACCACAAATAGGTGAGTACAAATAGGTGAGTACACACACACACACACACACACACGTTTTAAGAAAGGAGACAGACACGAGGCACTAAACTATAGACCAGTCATTGACGTGTATATTATGCAATGTCATGGAAAAGATTATCAGGAGAGACGTGGAGCACCTAGAACGGAACAAGCTGATAAACGACAGCCAGCACGGATTCATGGAAGGCAAATCCTGTGTCACAAACCTACTTGAGTTTTATGACAAGGTAATGGAAGTAAGACACTAGAAAGAGGGGTGTGTAGATTGCCTTTTCTTGGACTGCAAGAAGGCCTTCGACACAGTTCCTCGCAAGAAATTAGTGCAAAAGCTAGAGGATCAGGCACATATAACAGGAAGAGCACTGCAGTGGATCATAGAATATCTGACAGGGAGGCAACGTGACGAGATATCAGAGTGGGCGATTGTGATAAGCGGGGTTTCACAGGGGTCAGTCTTAGGATCAGTGTTATCTTTGGTATATGTGAATGACATGACGGAAGGGATAGACTCAGAAGTGTTCCTGTTTGCAGATGATGTGAAGTTAATGAAGAGAATTAAATCGGATGAGGATCAGGCAGGACTACAAAGAGACCTGGACAGGCTGGAAGCTTGATCCAGCAACTGGGTCCTTGAATTTAACCCCGCCAAATGCAAAGTCATGAAGATCGGGGAAGGGTAAAGAAAACCGCAGACAGAGTATAGGCTAGGTGGCCAAAGACTGCAAACCTCACTCAAGGAAAAGGATCTTGGGATGAGTATAATACCGAGCACATCTCCTGAGGCACACATCAATCAGATAACTGTTGCAGCATATAGGCGCCTGGCAAATCTGAGAAAAGCGTTCCGATACCTCAGTATGGAATCCTTCAAGACTCTGTACACCGTGTACGTCAGGCCCATACTGGAGTATGCAGCACCAGTTTGGAACCCACACCTGGTCAAGCACTTCAAGAATTTAGAGAAAGTGCAAAGGTTTGCAACAAGGCTAGTTCCAGAGCTAAGGGGAATGTCCTACGAAGAAAGGTTAAGGGAAATCGGCCTGACGACACTGGAGGACAGGAGGGTTAGGGAAGACATGATAACGACATAAAAAATACTGCGAGGAATTGACAAGGTGGACAGACAGGATGTTCTAGAGATGGGACACAGAAATAAGGGGTCACGATTGGAAGCTGAAGACTCAGATGAGTCAAAAGATGTTAGGAAACATTTCTTTAGTCATAGAGTTGTCAGGAAGTGGAATAGTCTGGCAAGTGACGTAGTGGAGGCAGGAACCATACATAGTTTTAAGACGAAGAGGGAGAGAGAGGACCTAGTAGCGACCAGTGAAGAGGCGGGGCCAGGAGCTGTGATTCGACACCTGCAAACATAACTAGGTGAGTACACACACACACTCTTTGAGGATAGTTCCTTATCTGCCGCAAGACAATTTCACGTCACATTAACACACAAAACCCTCCTGAATCACCGCCCACCAAGGCGCCCTAGGGAAGCGACACATTTTTTTAGCATTCTCCCCACCTCCCAAGCCGCCCACATCAGATAATTAATATCCACATTTATGGTATCCCGTAATCAATTTCTTGCTTATCACTTGAGGTCTCCTCAGTAAAAACATTAATTAGTATCTCTAGAAGGCGAAGATCCCATGACTTTTTTTCTTTAACAAACTTGGATAAGCCCGCAATGTGTGGCTATCCTTTTTTTCATGAAAGTTCCAGAATGTGGACATGAGCAAGCTATGTATTCTAGTCACATTTTGTCATATAGGATGGGCTTCAAACATGAGGTAATGAAATCTGTCAGTCTGAGCTGAAAGGCTTTAGTAGGGAGAAAAGGATATCGTGAAGTGTTCCAGTGGTGGAAAGACACTATGTATATATAAAAAATGGATATAACTATGGATATATTTTTTAAAGGGGGTGGAAGCGGAAAGCCTCGGTCAGATGAACAAAAGCTCCAGCTGTGGGTCATCATCTGACTAAGAACCGCGTCAGGAAACACTTGTCCTGTTTCCTGACGAACCTTACCTAACCTAACCTGACATTATATGTACGGTTCGGTTTAAACGGAGCTCCAGTACAGAAAGTCTTTATATAGTTCAATATTTGTGAAAAATGTTTGTAATTTTTCAGTTTAATATTCATTAATAATCATTATTAAATTGTATTTCATAAGAGAGACAGTTATTGCTTCTAACGTGATGTAAAATAGTTCATCTACATAATATTATTAAATGAGCGACTATATTTACGTCTGGAAGTGTTTTCCCATTGTTTACAATGGAAGTTGTGACGTAAATATTGTCCGTATATGTTAATTAAAAATGTGTAACTTAATTTTCATTTAAGCTCACACTTTTTATAGACACATTATTTATTTTTAGTTTCCTCTAAAGGAAGCAAAGTCGAATGTAGTAATGAGCAAAAAACTTAATAAATAAAGCCAGGAGCTAGTTTTCTGGGGACACATGACATCACTAGGAGGGACGTCAAGAACCGAGGGAAAAATAATACTAAGTAGAAATTGATTTCGGATCTTAAAAAGGGACTAAACGCCCTGAAAGTACTTATCTCGGTCTTTTAAATTTGTCGTGGACAATCACCACCACCAGAGGAATAACCATTTAAAGTCGTGATCTCGAAATAGACACCAGTATCTTACTCCATGAGAAAATACGAGACGCCATCCTGGAGATTCCACAAGGAAAGTATCCCTCTTTATTTTAAATGTTTTCCCTTATGGAAGATGTTACTAGGGATAGGTATAAAGTGAGAGGCTGGGAGAGATTATCTAGGTAGAATTTTGCCCACATTGAGACGAACCTGGAAACATATTTTTAAACTTCTATAAATTTAATTAACCCTAGTTGTTATTTATTCATGTATTGTTTTGTAGTGTAACAAATATATAGGTGTTAGCATATTGTTACTGTGCGACGTTATCAGTAATGTGATAAGGCTCGCAGTTTGTCCAAGATCCTGTAGAACAGCAAAACTGATTTTATAATCAGGTCTCCGAATTAGTTTTTCAGCTCACCTGAGCTTGATGTTATCAGTGCATAAGAGAATGTGCACAACTCATATTATTTAATTAAGTGTCCATCGGTGATGTATGTGGTATGTTCAGACTAGGGCAGTGTGAGGGCATAGTCAAGTGCGGGCAGACTATATTTAAGATCCCTTATGACACGTAACCAGTTAACATAACCCTGGTGATTTATTTTGGATTGAATACTGTGCTAGCAAATATTAAACCACAATAAAAATTAATACCCCTCACACTTACAGCAGCTATTGGAACTAAAATGTTTCTTTCCAGCAGAGCTGCAGTTGCTACTGCATGCAGTTGCTACTGCATGCAGTTGCTACTGCATGCAGTTCTCTGCCTGCTGAATATCCTCATACTGTCTCAGTACGGGAAAATGCCGCAGTAAACAACGCTTAATTCTAATTCCCCTCAAGGGCTCTCATGACCAGCTTAAATATACTGTATGCAACTTATTTACTCTCGTCAGTTTAGATTATTTCATCACCAGCTTCTTTTATCTAGATTATGAGAACTCGCTGGAGGGAAAAATTGAAACGAATTACAAAAAAAAAATCCCTACGCACAGAGCTAAAACAGTATTACACAAACATTTTATTGAAACAATTGTAAGACAGTAAATTTGCAAAAGAACAAAGAAATTATAGAAAAATTAGGGGGATGTGTAGACCAAGTGTTTACTTTGAAACATATAAATTAAGAATACTTAGATAAAGGTAAGAAGCTTAAAGTTGCATTTATGGTTTTAAGGAAGAGATATGCTATGGTGGATAGGCAAACAATGTAGCAGATTTTGCAAATGCGTGGAATAGTGGTCCTTGGGTACTAAATCAGTAGAGATTTTATGTGGATAGTGAGGCTCAGGTTCCGGTTTGTGAGGGGAGGATTAGAAAGAGATGTGTGATGTCACATTGGTTGTTTAACATATTTATAGATGGGTTTGTAAAACATGTGAATGCTCGGGTGTTTGGGAGAATTGAAAGATTAAAAGGCAATGAATTTGATACAATGAAAGAGTTGTCATAGTTGCTTTTAGCCGATGGCTCTCTTCTTCTGGGAGATCCTGAAAAAAAAAGTTTTAAAAAATTGATAAAAGGATTTAGGAAGGTATATAAAATAAGGAAATAAAAATAGAGCATAGAGAAGAACAAGGTGATGAGAGTAAAAAAAAAAAGGGCAATGATGAGATGAATATCAGATTGGAGGGAGTATGGAGGAAGTAAATGTGTAGAAAGGTATATTAAAGATGAGTTACCCATCAAAATGATATATACAGTGGTACCTCGGGATACGAACTTAATTCGTTCCAGAAGGCTGTTCGAGTGCCGATACCGAACGAATTTGTTCCACATAAGGAATAATGTAAATTAGATTAATCCGTTTCAGACCCCCAAAAAAACATTTACAAAAACACTTACATAATTGTTCGAGTTTTGAGCTGTTCATATCCCGAGGTACCACTATATTGGGAAGAAGGTAGTTGATGCACTGAGGCATCAATGGAGACAAAGAACTTAATCCACGGAGGAAAAAAAAATGTACCAGTTTCCCTTTGTTGTCAACACTGTTAATTAATCCTGCGAAACAGTCATGAGCATTCTGAATCCTCAAAAAAAAAAAAAAACGGAAAAAAGGGTTACCAAATTACTAAAAACATGAATATGTCACAAAGAAGGAAAGATAGTATCAGCCGAGATATCACCGATTTAGAGAAAAGACTTAGGATGTCGTACCAAACAGAAGGAGAACAAAGGGAACGAAAAACCATCCAGAATATTGTTGAAGACACCCAAATATATATTTTTATTCATATGTAAAGTTCAAGATAAGAACTACCTGTAAAATTGGACCCTTAAGTATACTGACGATGAACAGGAAAGAGGGAAATTAAAAAATAACAACAGTATGAGTCGGTGTTTAGCAACCCACTCTAGAATTAGAAAAAGTAATTGAAAACATCTCTGCTCACTCAGCACCTGAATCAGAGTCATGGAATTCGCTGTTTATAAAAAAAATGCAAAACACCATTAGCACGAGCCCTCAGTATTCTTTGGAGAAAGAGCCTAGATTTAGGAGAAATACCAGAGACCTTAAAGAGTGTATACATTGCTCATTTGCAAAAAGGAGGTAGTAGAGCAATAGCTAAAAATTACAGACTAGTATCCCTAACTTCCCACATAAAAATCTTCGAGAGAACAGCATAATCTGCATAACCCAAGCCTGTACGGTTTTAGAACTGGACGGTCATGCCTGTCACAGCTGCAGAACCACAGTGACACAATTACGGAGGTGTAAGAAAACCAAAACGCATATGTGACATACACAGATTTTGGGAAGACATTTGAGAAATGCGATCATGGGGTGATTGTACGCTAAATGAAGACCATATACATTACAGGTAAGTTAGGCAGATGGATTTTCAGGTTCCTAACACAAACCACACAAATGACAGTAGTAAACAGAGCAAAATACAGCAAGAGCGAAGTAAAAAGCTGGCACCTCTGCTGTTTCTTATCCTCATATTTTAGATAAAAGTATTCGTCATAGTTTTGTGTCATCATTTGATGATATTAAAATAGGTATGAAAGTCACTTCGGAAGAAGATATAAGCAGGAATTTCCAGTGAGCAGTGGAGAAAAACATTATGTTCAATGGTGATAAGTTCCAGATGCTTAGGTATGGAAAGAATGAAGAGCTGCAGAGACACTGTACAGAACTCAATAGGATCGTTGAACAGAAGGAAAGAAAAACGTGAAAGCCTTGGGAATAATTATGTTATTTGACCTTTCAAAGAAAACAATAAGACCAATGTCACGACAGCCAGGCGATGACGGGGTGGGTAATGGGAACTTTCAAAACAGGGAAAATAATGCCATTGGGGATACTTTTCAAATTGTCTACGCTCTCCCATTTGGAATATTGCTCAATGTTGACGGCCCCGTTTAGGGCAAGAGAAATATCAGAGCTGGAACATATACATAAATCGTTTATGGTCGGTATAGAGCCAATAAAGCATTTAAATTAATGGGGACGCCTTAAAGTCTTAAATATGTACTCACTGGAGTGGAGAGAGAGAAGTACGTGATATATACCTGGAAAGTACTTAAGGGCCTTGTCCCGAATCTGCAAACTTCCATAACATACTGGAGTGAGAGAGATGGAAGTGTAAAAGGAACCCAGTGAAAAGTAGGGGTGCAGTGGGCACAATAAGGGAACACTGTCAAAGTCCGTGGCCCAAAACTATTCAATATCTTATCAGAAGATAACAGAAACACTTCTGGGACAAGTATAGAAGTCTTCAAGAGAAAACTGGACAACTATATTCACCAGGTGATAAATCAACCAGGCTGTGGTGGATATATGGGTCAGCGGGCCACCAGCAGCAACAGCCTGGCTGACCAGGCGAGCACCAGACGAGCCTGGCCCTAGGCCGGACTTTGGGAGTAGATAAACTCTTGGAACTCATTAGAGGTATATCTTTGACTAAAAACCTGGAATCGACATATTTCCTAGTGGCTGTCTCTTTTTTAAAGCAGTTATTGACAGAACCGACTGGAGGTAATAACCTTCTTGATCTAGTACTTGCAAACCAGAAGACCCACAAAAACAACTTATAAGGGTGACCTCATACACGTTCATTCGCACCATGACACCAAGACCAAGAAAGATATGATCATCTGTCTCTTCTTGAGAACACAGGACTGCAAGCCAGCAATTCCTTGAAGAAGAGTGTGTGACTACATGACATGTATATATATACAGCTGCCTGTATTTTCTGTCAAGTTTCATCTTAGACTGTATAATTAATATTAATACACGTGAGAGAACAAGTGAGAGAACAACTAGCAGATATGTTGTTCTCCATGTGAACAACATTAACAACAACATCTTTAAAGTATTTACTAATAACTTCATTGTAGCAATGTGCTACATTGTCAATACTAAGAAATTTATCAAAAATACCTTAGCCAGAACAGTCGAGACTGATATGTTAAGCTCATCAAAGTGGCTACTTATTATTTGAGCTATTATTAATTTAATGGTATGAACTTGTCTCCTGATTTTAAGCTAGGAATTACATTAGCTAACTTCTGCATTACACTCCTTCTATTCGTTATTATTTGTAAGATCTTCGTCGAACGAGTCACTATCCAGGTTACCTCAGATACTTTCTAAGTCTTGTTGCGATCTGCAGAGAGGAAACTTGGGATCTTTACTCCATTATCCTTAACATATTACCCTCTAGAGATCTTCCCTGATCTCTAGAGTAATTACCAGAGTGTCATTGTTTACAAATACCAGGGCAAGTAGGTTATTCACTCTGGTTGGTTCTGTTGCAAACTGTTTCAAATTGCAGTCCGCCATTATTACTAGGAAACCATTGGACTACAGTAAAAGAATTCCATTCACTTTAGATGAAAATATATCTAAAAATTTCTACATTATGTGTCGTGAAGTCTTACTAATTTTGTCCTAAGTCTCTCTTGGAAATTTTCAAAGTTAATCTTGTCTTTACTGAAAACCAAAGATCATTTGTTCATTTCATTCAGAAATTGCAACCAAACATATTCAATATTCCTTTAGATTTTATATACTAATTATTAACACAACACTTCAAGTTTCTCTGATAAAGAGCTACTCCACATCGTTCTTTATATCCGTCATGAACAATAATTTCAATCTTTGTAAGTGGCATCCGGCAAGAATATCTCGCTCCTTCATATGTTTCGGTTATTGCGATAATATCGACGTTTCCTGTGCTTGTAAATAAACGTATTTCATTTATTTGTCTTTAGCGATACAATTATTTGTATAGTACATGCTAATAGTTTTTTTTTATATTTAACCCGTTCATCTTTTCCTTTCCCCCTTTATTGCTTCTGTTTTCATATTTGCCAAATGTTCCGAGTGTGTTTTCCTCCTCTCGTGTTCCTTGATATTGTCTGTACGTTTTACTTTACTAGATAACTGGTATTTTTAAAATTCATAGTAGTACCTCAGTCCCATCCTTACCCATTGACACATTCTACAACAGTAGCTTCCAATGCCGAGATATTTTATCTACTTACCTTGTGGGTACTTAAAAGTCTGCATAGGAGGAGAGGCCTGTGCATGCTTGCTCAGGCACCCATGCATATGTGGGGGTTGTGTACTCGCCTATTTGGGGTTGCAGGGGACGAGTCACAGCTCCTGGCCCCACCTCTTTTGTGTGTGTGTGTGTGTGTGTGTACTTTAATACATGCTTGTGTGAAAGCATTCCTCATAATTTATGTCGGCCCTAAAATGATTATACATTTTTTATTTCCTGATAATAGAGGGATGGCGTAATCTATGGCGACATGATTGGCATGCCCTTCCAATAATTTTAAAGAAAAAGTTACTAAATATTTTATAGTTTCTGACATATTCTTCGATTCTGAGTTAAGGACGATTCAGACTGGACAAGGAGGCTCACTGAACGTGGACACTGACTGGGCAAAGAGACGGGGTGAGCATAGGCACTAACTAGGGAAGTACATGGTTGTGAAAGGTAAATATGATACATACCGGACAAGATCATGGACTAGACAAGATCATGGACTAGACAAGATCATGGACTAGACAAGATCATGGCCTAGACAAGATCATGGCCTAGACAAGATCATGGACTGGTATATAAGTAAGACATGTGCAACAGTTAGGTATCATTATTCCGAAACGTTTCGCCTACATAGTAGACTTCATCAGTCGAATACAGAGGTAACAAATGTGACAAAATCTCTCCACGGTGAGGGTCCAGATTGGGTTCCAGGCGAGGGTTGAAAGATTGTGCCTGTTTCCTTAAACCTGTTGTGTATGTAAACCCAAAAGGGGTACCAGGGTGTTAGTCGACTGGTGTTGGGTCGCATCCTGGAATAGAAGTGACCTAATTTGCCCGAAATGCTCTGCATAACAAACAGCTTTCTATATAGTAGTATGTCATTGATGTCACCTTGTACATGTAGTTGTAGAAATACCGATATTATTATTATTGAAGTAGTCGTTGTAGTCTGAGGAGGTCAGTCCTTCAGCCTAGAGCCGTCTACGACTTTATAGTCTTCAACTATTTCTGTATTGCGCTTATGTATTATGGTCACATTCGGGTATATTATAAAATACAATACTGCTAGTATTTACAGTTTTTCAGTCTAAACTTTGGAATAAAGAATTTCATGAACAGAAACACACTCACTCACGGTGCCACTCACAAGTAAAACGCCAACATTGACAGTCGTCTTATCCTTTCCACAGGAGTGATTGTCAATCCAGCATGAACATTATAACCATAACAAGCAAAACCATCAGGCGCCAGACCTCACAGACCCATATATATATATATATATATATATATATATATATATATATATATATATATATATATATATATATATATATATATATATATATATATATTATTCATTCTAGAAAGAGATTTTCCAATTTCTTCACACTACTTTAAGAGGCATTGCCAGACCTAACACTCTCGTTTACGTGCTTTTTATTTCTATTAATTATAAGTTAATATAATCTAATACAGGTTAGGTTAGAATCTAATCTAGAACAACTAATATAAAAATTGTCTGGCTTTAGCTCGTACAGAAACACTCACGCTCTGTTTTGAAGACAAGATCCACGTAGATCTGCAGTCATGCTGTCTAACAGAAACGCAACCACGCATATATACAGTAAATTCAATTAGTGGTAATATATTCGCTAAAAGCGTTGAAACCGTGTGGACTCTTGGATATGTATAACGACAGTACAATATGTGAGTAAGATTCGTATGTAACAGTAGAATGTTTTATTACGTAACATTTCCCTCACATTTCCTTCCTAATAAAATGTTTAAGCGTTACATAACCTTGGAATATTGCAAGGCGTAGCAATTCACATTATACATTTTATTATTGATGAATGCGATACCCCACTGACATTAATAATGTTGTATATCACGGTATATATCCCTTCACCCCAAAAATAATATTAAAAAATACAGACGATGAATTGTCCCATCCCTCGGCCGGTCATTATAGGTTATTGCTCAAAATAATAAAAAAAAAATTCTAAACCGACAAACCATAGTCATGGGCCATTAACGAATTTTACGAGGAATTTGTGTATGAAATTACCGGAGAAGACCTGGGATTGATGAGGCTCGGTAAAAAATACGATTCTCATTATATGGGCGCATGATCACAGTTAACAACGCCTTCCTTGTGTTTACATCTGCCACACACGACGTCTAACTTGGACGAGACGTGAGCCATAGTGGGCGCTTGTCCTTAGACTTACTCCACTTTTACTTATACTACTACGTTATTACTACTGCTACTACCACTACCAATACTACTACTATTGCCTAGCTTCACTCCCCCTTTTTGTCTGCCATTACTTAATAGTCACTACTACTACTACCAGCATTACCTCTACCACTACTTATCCACTTCCTTCTCTTCTTTTCTCTCTTTCCCGACCGTCCCTCTCTCCTATATATACTGACTCCCTCACCTTTGTGTGTTAGTGTGACTTGTAAATAGTCCAAGTCGGACCGAAACGCCATAAGGTTGTTTCTCTCCGACGTGCGGGTTACTGGGATAGAGGTCATCTCCTACGTGCGGTATACTGGGATAGAGGTCATCTCCTACGTGCGGGTTACTGGGATAGAGGTCATCTCCTACGTGCGGGATACTGGGATAGAGGTCATCTCCTACGTGCGGGTTACTGGGATAGAGGTCATCTCCTACGTGTGGGTTACTGGGATAGAGGTCATCTCCTACGTGCGGGTTACTGGGATAGAGGTCATCTCCTACGTGCGGGATACTGGGATAGAGGTCATCTCCTACGTGCGGGTTACTGGGATAGAGGTCATCTCCTACGTGTGGGTTACTGGGATAGAGGTCATCTCCTACGTGCGGGTTACTGGGATAGAGGTCATCTCCTACGTGCGGGTTACTGGGATAGAGGTCATCTCCTACGTGCGGGTTACTGGGATAGAGGTCATCTCCTACGTTCGGGTTACTGGGATAGAGGTCATCTCCTACATGCGGGTTACTGGGATAGAGGTCATCTCCTACGTTCGGGTTACTGGGATAGAGGTCATCTCCTACGTGCGGGTTACTGGGATAGAGGTCATCTCCTACGTGCGGGTTACTGGGATAGAGGTCATCTCCTACGTGCGGGTTACTGGGATAGAGGTCATCTCCTACGTTTGGGTTACTAGGATAGAGGTCATCTCCTACGTTCGGGTTACTGGGATAGAGGTCATCTCTTACGTTCGGGTTACTGGGATAGAGGTCATCACCGACGTGCGGGTTACTGGGGTAGAGGTCATCACCGACGTGCGGGTTACTGGGGTAGAGGTCATCACCGACGTGCGGGTTACTGGGGTAGAGGTCATCACCGACGTGCGGGTTACTGGGGTAGAGGTCATCACCGACGTGCGGGTTACTGGGGTAGAGGTCATCACCGACGTGCGGGTTACTGGGGTAGAGGTCATCACCGACGTGCGGGTTACTGGGGTAGAGGTCATCACCGACGTGCGGGTTACTGGGGTAGAGGTCATCTCCGACGTGCGGGTTACTGGGGTAGAGGTCATCTCCGACGTGCGGGTTACTGGGGTAGAGGTCATCACCGACGTGCGGGTTACTGGGGTAGAGGTCAGCTAGATGATGCTTCCATGAGGACTGTTATTATTTTCACAGGGAAGTGCTATAGTCGTGGCGCTTATGCAACACCTGCGAAACTGGATGTAATCACGTTGAAACCAAAGGCAGTGGGCTGCTCTAGTTCCTCGCATCAAGACTACTGCACCTCATTTGAAGGGTACAGAGGACCAGAGCAATTATTTTTCAAAAGTTTTTATGAAATTTATTCGCGTAGATATTTACTGCAGTTTTGCTTAAAGTTTTGCTTAAAGTTTTGCTTAAAGTTTTGCTTAAAGTTTTGCTTAAAGTTTTGCTTAAAGTTTTGCTTAAAGTTTTGCTTAAAGTTTTGCTTAAAGATTGACCTGGCTGAAATAACGACAAATTTTTTAGGCTTAATTAACCCCCAGAGAATTATTAACCCAGGATAACCCAGTAAAGTAGGCCTATTACCCCAGGGGTCTTCTCAACAATGCGAGCCACAACAGTCAATTGACTCCTGGTTGCATATGTATTGCAAGAGAACTTGAGCGTTCGGTTAGGTAAGGTTTCTCAGGAAACAGGACAAATGTTTCGTGACGCGGGTCTTAGTCATATGATGACCTGCAGCTGGAGCTTTGGGTCATCTGACAGAGTCCTTCCGCTGGCTTACCGGTCTACGCCTTCAAAAACTTATGGTTATAATGATACCCATTAGAATTATTATTATTCGGTTGTGAACCGGATGCTCTACCACTAAAGTACAAGACACACTGTATATACAATGATTTTATTACATCTAATTCATTCATCTCCGATTTGAAATATGAGAGAAGCTGATCAGGGTAGTACTCGTCTCGTCACTCACCAGCGTCTACATCTTCTAATGAGCATCCTGGTAGAGCAGCGTCTTAATGATGCTATAAAATGACGACAAGTTGATGATTAAAACATAAGTGCAACACTTGGGAATCTTCAATGACGAAACATTTGAAGGCTGTATTCTTCAGACGAATACAGGCGAATATTACACTGGAGAGAGTGTAAGTAGCAGTTTATATATATATATATATATATATATATATATATATATATATATATATATATATATATATATATATATATATATATATATTATTAGTAACCACGAACGAGTGGTATTGATCAATAACAACACTGAGACTAGCTAAGAACTCGAACCCATGCTGCTTTGGCCCGCCTCATCAATGTTTTTGAGAGCTTTACGTATTTGTAGTCCAGAGTTCATAGATGAAGAAATCTCCAAAATATATGAAATAGCTAATGATCTAAAATACCCAAGAAATGTAATGGATAAATCCTTTAAAATAGCTAGAAATACTTTATACAATCCAAAAATTGACATCCATCCTTATTCAACTAAAAATATGTTGGTTCTCCCTTACCATGAAAACTTGGTTGATATACCTTCCCTTCTTAAAACTTTCAATATCAAAGTTGTATTTAAGAATCCTGATACAGTAAAAAACAAATTGATTAAAAGTTCCCCCAAAATGCTGACGGATGTGTCTATAAGATTCCTTGTAAAATATGCGATAAAGTTTTTTACTGTGAAACTGGTAAAAGTCTTGAACTAAGATTAAAACAACATAAATATAGCATTAGAACTAGACAAGATTCTAATGCTCTATTTACTCATGTGAGAGATTTTAAACATCCAATTGATTTTCAAAAGGCTGAGAAAGTTGTATCAAGCAAGTCCATGGATGACAGTAATATAATAGAAATCATGTTTCATAAAAACCAGTTTTGAAAATAATATGAATATTTCTTTTTGTTTATATAAATTGGATTCATTTATAATTAATAAAATTTGGAAAGAATTTAATGATACATTAGACAAGTAAAAAATCTTAGTTCTTTGGTAGAGTATCAGTTGTGTTTCACAGAGTCGGGTGTTGTCACGCGTCTGTGAGATGTAGTTTGTTGTAGTGACGTAATTGTCTCCCACCAAGGTAGGGTGACCCGAAAAAGAAAAACTTTCATCATTCACTCCATCACTGTCTTGCCAGAGGCGCGCTTACACTACAATTATAAAACTGTACCATTAACACCCCTCCTTCAGAGTGTAGACATTGTAGACATCTCCAGAACTCAAGTCCGGCCTGCCGGTTTCCCTGAATCCCTTCATAAATGTTACCTTGCTCACACTCCAACAGCACGTCAAGTCCTAAAAACCATTTGTGTCTATTCGCACCTATCTAACATGCTCACACATGCTTGCTGGAAGTCCAAGCCCCTCGCACACAAAATCTCCTTTAGTCCCTCCCTCCAACCTTTCCTAGGCTGACCTCTACCCCGCCTTCGCTCTACTACAGATTTATACACTCGAAGTCATTCTATTTTGTTCCATCCTTTCTAAATGTGTCAGTAGTGTACTGAATCATATGTAATATACTTGTGTAGTGTATCGTAAGTAGTATTAGCTATG
The DNA here is from genome assembly GCA_009830355.1 of Cherax destructor. NCBI lineage: Eukaryota > Metazoa > Arthropoda > Malacostraca > Decapoda > Parastacidae > Cherax > Cherax destructor. Next base: position 70,719 of record WNWK01000512.1, on the reverse strand, counting down.
TTATATTTATGATCCCTGCTCAGATAGGATCCCTAGCTACTTGTGACGTCATGAGTCCCGCGCATGTGAGCGCAGAGCCAGAGGCATCTCCCTCATTCCTAGGACAGGCATAGTACTGACAGGTAGGCTGGCACCGTTTCCCCTCGCAGACTTTGTCAATATGCCAGTTACCAACCACCTCGTGTGTTTCACTACGTCCGTAATTATCTCCTAGTACCCACTCGATACATGTCCGAAACACCTCAACAACCCCTCCTCTGGATAATAGTTTTGGTAATCCCACACTTCCTCCTAATTTCCAAACTACGAATTCTCTGCATTATATTCACACCACACATTCCCCTCAGACATGACATCTCCACTGCCTCCAGCCTTCTCCTTGTTGCAACATTCAACACCCATTTAAGAGCGTTGATATAACTATACTCTCTGACACCCCTCTTTGCTTCCATGGACAAAGTTCCGAGTCTCCACAGACTCCTAAGTGCACCACCATATATATATATATATATATATATATATATATATATATATATATATATATATATATATATATATATATATATTCTATTAGTAGAGAGTTCTCAATCTGCACACTTAAAGGTTATATACAAGTCTAATGGAGCTAATTATAAACATTGCACACTAATCTTGTTGTAATATGTTTATGCAAAACAAAGTTACTGTGCTATTATTTTATAGTTGTTGTAATGATTCTTCTATTTTTGCTGGGTAAACTTGCCACAATTACCCGACAACCTGAAGATATGTGTAGCTGCCCCGGCGACTGCTCACTCTCAGCACCTCCACCTTTGTGTTATATGTCAGAAGAACAACACACAAGGATCTAGCATGGGCCAGTAAGCCCAGAGTTCCTCTTTTCCTATGTTTTACACGAAAAGGTAAACAGCGTCAACAAAACTAGTCTTCCCACTCCTAGCGGCGCTGCTGCTGCTGCTGCTGCTGCAACATCACCGTCACAGATGAAGAGGATAGAATCACTGATGCATACCGGCTCTGCAACTTTATACGGCGTTGAAAATTAGATCATTAGTGTACTGTAACACAGTACTAAAAATTGTTACGTGTGTTGCTGATATGGACGGGCAAGAGAAAACGTCGGGAACAGACTGTGTTGGCTCTAGCCAGGCTCACCCCCACACAGCTCCCATTGTCCGCCCGGCTTAAATTACAACCAACTAATGTGACATTCTCACCACGTAACATGCATATAACTCTACAATATAACATGGATGTAACTCCAGCACGTAACATGTATATAACTCCACCACGTAACATGTATATAACTCCACCACGTAACATGTATATAACTCCACCACGTAACATGTATATAACTCCTCCACGTAACATGTATATAACTCCACCACGTATCATGAATGTAACTCCCCTAAGTAACATGTATTATAACTCCACGTAACATGTATATAACTCCACCACGTAACATGTATATAACTCCACCACGTAACATGTATATAACTCCACCACGTAACATGTATATAACTCCACCACGTAACATGTATATAACTCCACCACGTAACATGTATATAACTCGTATAGCTTCAGAAGGTAACGCGTACTGTATCTATACCCACTACATATCGTGTGTATAACTCCAATGCGTAAACTGTAAATATTTCCACTGCGTAATGTGTGTATATTTACAGTAGCTCCACCTCGCGCTGTTTCCATAACTCCACCACGTAACGTGTATATAAACTCCACCACGTAACGTGTATATAAACTCCACTAGTACACACACACAAGAAAGCCGCTGGCGAACATTTCTACAACGCCAAATAACGTGTTTTTAATACTAACGTTGGTTAACCAATTAATAAGGCAACGAGGAACCTGACAGGATCATCCAAAACGAATCAGTGCGATAGACAATGAAACATGCAGGAGAATTCTCCACCCGTCCCACCCTGCCATACCCCGTCCCACCCTGCCATACCCCGTCCCGCCCTGCCATACCCTGTCCCGCCCTGCCATACCCCGTCCCGCCCTGCCATACCCCGTCCCGCTAGCCCAGCACCATACTGATATGAAACAAACATTTTTAATGAGTTTGTAATGAGAGTCGCCTAATTAGAAGCACATGTGTTAGCCTATTCTCGCCAGTGTTAAACGTACACCGGTTCGTGACAGTTAGCTGCCACGAAAGTCATTTTAAACGATAATACTGATTTTTATATATATATATATATATATATATATATATATATATATATATATATATATATATATATATATATTATATATATATATAACCTATGTTGAATATAGTTATCAGTTCGGCGTCATCGGGAAACGTTGGAGCTGAGGTGCTGGCCGCATCACTTTGTCAGCGACACAATATTGTTCTTTCAATTCTCTGATAAAATGAAATAATGTTTTTTGTTCTTTACTAAGCCCACTCGTACAACAGTCATGTTAAAATAGATACACAAGGCTCGCTCCAACAACTAAGTTGTTTAATAATTGTGAAGCAAAGACGAGTCTAACCGATGTCGCTGGGTCATGATGCAGTGCACTCATGGTCTGGCTATACATGTCCTTAAACCCAATATTGTTTTTTTAATGATTTATAAAATGCGTTTTCTATACTATTAACATTATAGTTTTAGTTTCTTGTTTTTTTTTTTTTTATTCTTTTGCCAAGTGCTATACATTTTTATTTCTACTTTCGACCTGATAATGAGATTACAGTTAATTTCGCAAGTTTTCGTAAAAGGGAATACTCTACATATTAATATTATTTTTTTTTTTAAATATTTTTATAACTTAAAATATCCATATAATCTGTTATTTTTTGATCGAGGCTTAGAAAACTTCCATGAGAGGTGAAGTATTCCACGAACGTATTGATAGTGTTGAATGAAATAAGTCACTGTGTCTGACTTTTTTGGGTTATCCTAGGTTCTCTACACATATGCTGCTATGTATAATAATGTATGTAAATGTATTTGTGTATACCTGAATAAACTTACTATCTTGCAGCCTCAGAGATCCATCTTAGATTGAAAGATGATCGTCTTCTCTGAAAGGTGACCAGTTTTTCAACAGTCTGTTGCACTGCATGTTGAAAGTCCAGCAGGAGAATGAAAAAAAAGTATATTTCCTAAATCTGCATCTTGGAAAATGAATCCTAAAGATACACAGATGTATAGGCTTTAAAAGCCCTTACGGGATATTCTGCTTTGTTTTAATAAAAGTCTTTGACATAGACGATGATATCATTCAAATAACATGGCAACGTCAATCAGTTCAACGGTGAACTAAATATTTGCATGTCTCAAAATGTCATATTTTCACTTGCCACGTATTTCGTGAATGAACTAACGTTCTCTAGTTATAGCTTTCATTTATTCTAGTTGGTGATGACATTACCGTACCGAGTCATCACACTCATCTAGTGAAACAGCAGGATCTTCAATTTCCGAGCCTTGATCGGGAACAAAGTTTGGATCATATCTGCAGTGTCATCACGCAGATCTTCCTGGAGATCTTCAGATGCTATTACTCGATGGATTATGCATAATTATGACGGCAGGACAAGCCTATTAATGCGGACAACGAGTTCATTATATTATTATGCACACAGCGTCTGTGCAGAGAACTATACACAGATGTACACGCCTCTGGTGTTCTTTTCGAACGGTTAGCAGAAACATAAATGTTTCTTAATATCCCATCTCTTGCACATAACGTTCACCATTTACTAGGAATTGCTATCCACATCAGCTGCCTCACCCAGTTGCATAACAAAGGTACAAATATTCTGTGCAGTAGAAAAGACTTTCTAAGAAAGGTCTCGGATGTGATTTAAGAGTATCATCCGACTGGGGAATGCATTACCTATTCTTGGTTCGCTCAGTTCTGCACATCTCCTGGACAATATCAATTGCATTAGCTTAACCAATCCCACAGCTATCGTATATGTCTTCCTTGTTCTAGCGACCTACCAAGAGACCAACAGAGAGGGTCTTAATGCATCATGTCTGGAGCAAGTCAGCTTGCCTGCTTTGAAATCGAGTCTCGTTCTCATCAGCCTCGCCAGATGAGCAGAGTATAATTTATTCTTATTAGCCTCAGAGGGTGGGTCTTTGCCAAGGGACAATGAAGCATCGTGTACATTAATTTGTGTGACAACCTGAACACATAATCGAGTATTATTTTAGTTTTGCCTCTTTGAAGTAGGAAATTAAACATTAAATAGTGAAGTAAACCACTACTAATAAGATGCTTCACCAGCACACAAACTAACATAACTGTCGAAAAATTACCTATATTACATCGAAATTGGTAGACTGTGTAATCAAATATTTATGGGTGCAGGAGTTGAGCCTCTGCTCCTGGCCCTACCTCTCCCTTTCATGAGGGGCGCTTCGATACTGTTGAAGGACTCGGTGGTGGTTTAGCGCTCAGTTTTGATTTTAATAATAAGGATGAAGGACTCTTGATCCAGGGACTTTCAGATATCCTCCCTTTCCTTGTATCGAAGCTGATTACCTCCCAGTCCCCGGTGCCCTCTATAATCCCTACGAGTTTAGCGCTACCTCATAAAATATAGTGAATCCTAGTAATACAATGGAAGTGTCTCTAAGCAATATATTCCAGTCCATTAATTATAGCATACATAAGTCGTTTTAACCCGATCTCAAGAAGCAACCAAATTCGACATATTATAAGCAATCAAAACCTTTTTGCAAGGATCAGAATAAACACACAGAAGTGACACCTTACGAGAGTTCTTAATCAGTTTCTCGTTCTACAGAGAAAGATTCAAATTATTCAAGTACAGTTGCGTTTATACAGACAGATTATGGGATAATAACATGTATGCACAATTAAGATATTGATGAAAACTTTTTCGCCACGGTGGTTTTTTCATTCCCAATTACGACTGAAAAGTCCCCAGCGGCGATACGTTTCCAATAAATGTTTTGATAGTGTATGTGTGTCTTATCCCCACAATATTCAATTAAAAATATTAAAGTGCTCAATTTTAAAGCGTAAGGGTTAGGTGTACACCACCAGAAGAGGGCGGGTAAGAGTGAAGTACACACCTTCCAAATGTGAAATCATCTCAGTCAATCAACAAGTGATAGATGCAGTGAGATCAAAACTACCAGGAGCAACAGTCATTGCCCCTACTAATAGTGTCTTGCTTGGAGCACCTCTGGGAAGCGATGCCATTGACACAATTCTCAGGAAGAAACTGGAAGAATTGAGGAGAATGGAACAACGAATAGGCAGTCTTGACACCCACGATGCCTTGTACATTCTCACAAAGTGCTTGAGTCTGCCCAGGTTGACATGTTTCATATGATGTGCACCTTCATATGATAACAGTATTCTGCACGAATATGACAGTATCCTGAGGCAGATTTTTAAGATTTTACTTAACCTTACTCTAGAAGATGGGCAGTGGGACCAAGCTACACTCCCAATCAGACTAGGAGGCATTGGCGTCCGCAAGTCATCACAGATTGCGCTGATTGCTTTCCTGTCTTCATGCGTTGCATCCAGAGGGCTCGAAGCAGCGATTCTCCCTGACCAAAAGTTCATTGACGGAGCCAGGATCTGGGATAATCTAATGGACTCTGAAACCAGGCCTGCTCCCCTAACAACTACAAACAGTCGCACTGGGATGGCCCAATAGTGGAGAATATAGTCTCAACAATGCTTCAGAGTGAGTCAGGGAAAGATAGAGACCACCTCCTGGCAGTGAGAGCTCATCATACAGGGGACTTTCTGTTGGCTGTCCCCAACTCCAGCCTTGGCACACGCCTCGACCCACCGACCATTCGAATTGGTGTTGCCCTTCGACTTGCCGCCCCTATTCTCGCCGAACACAGGTGCATATGTGGCAGTGAAGCAGCAGACCGATTCGGGCACCATGGTCTTGTGTGCTGTAAATCCGAAGGAAAGATTGCAAGACATGAGATTAATAACTTTATCAAGAGGAGCCTCACAACAGCCGAATGCCCAGCGATAAGGGAGCCACTCCAACTATGCAGATCTGATGGCAGCCAGAAGCGTCCAGATGGTATCACCCTTCAAGCCTGGACAGAGGGCAAGCAGGTGGTGTGGGACTACACATGTGCATCTACCTTGGCTGATACCTATCTCCAATACACCAGGGAGGAAGGAGGGGCAGCTGCCACATTCAGGGAGTCCTAAAAGTCTAGAAAATATGGAGAACTTGCCCATCATTATATGTTTGTTCCCATAGGCTCGGAGACCCTAGGCTCACGGGGAAAGATTACATCTAAGTTCCTCAAGGAGTTACGCAAAAGACTCATCAGGGTAACTAGGGATCCCAGGGCAGCTAGTTTTCTGTTCCAGCGACTCAGCGCTGCTGTTCAGAGGGGTAATGACTGCTGTATTTTGGGCACACGCCCCAGCTCTGAGGAGCTGGATGAGATTTTCGCATTATAATCAGTGACAAACATGTAACAATATGTACTAGACATGTATCGCTCACACCTCATGTACTGTATATGCCATCTTTATATCAACACTGTATCCCTTAAAGCTTTTGTACCATATTATGTAATAAAATATACCTATTGGTAAAAAAAGAATGAAAAAATGGGGTGGTAGGGGAAGTGGAATATTCAAAGGGGTTCAGGAAGAAATCCAAATACTCTTCCTTGAAGTCTTTTTATCCACTTCTCCGAGGCTATGGATTCCATAATTTACACCGGAGGTGGACCCTTTTTATATATATATATATATATATATATATATATATATATATATTTATATATATATATATATATATATTTATATATATATATATATATATTTATATATATATATTTATATATATATATATTTATATATATATATTTATATATATATATATTTATATATATATATATATATATTTTATATATATATTTATATATATATATTTATATATATATATATATATATATATATTATATATATATATATATATATATATATATATATATATATATATATATATATATATATATATATATATATATATATATATATATATATATATTATATATATATATATATATATATATATATATATATATATATATATATATATATATATATATATATAACACACTGCGACTAGCAGGGGATCGAACCCGTGTTGTTTTAGCCCGCATCATGGTTAGCGAAAATTCCACGACGTTTAACCCACGGTACCATACAATCCTAAAAGAATCACGCACCCAGCAGAGCTAGGTGTTGTACCATGATCCGAGGACATACGATGGTGTGGTTGCCTCAGAGCTAATTTCATTCTACTCCCCGTTTGGTGTACCAGCCTCCACAAGCAGTTTATATCGTATTCTAACCACGAACGAGTGGTATTTAATCAATAACAACACTGCGTGATTCTTGTAGGATTGTATGATTCCGTGGGTTAGAGCGTCGTGGAATTTTCGCTCACCATGAGGCGGGCTAAAACAACACGGGTTCGATCCCCCGGCTAGTCGCAGTGTTGTTATTGATTAAATACCACTCGTTCGAGGTTACAATACGATATATACTGCTTGTGGAGGCTAGTACAACAAACGGGGAGTAGAATGAAATTAGCTCTGACGCACCCACACCATAGTATGTCCTTGGATCACGGTACAACACGCTGGCTGCGTGATTCTTGTAGGATTTTATGGTCCCGTTAGTTAGAGCATCGTGGAATTTTCGATCATCATGAGGTGTTCTAAAACAACACGGGTTCGATTCCCCGGCTAGTCGTAGTGTTGCTATTGATTAAATACCACTCGTTCGTGGTTACAATACGATATATATATATATATATATATATATATATATATATATATATATATATATATATATATATATATCGTATTGTAAGATATATATTTTTTTCATATACGTTAATGTAAAAATTAATAATTTTGTATCGAAAGAATCTTAGAAAACTTACCTAACCTTATAACAAGTGCAATTTAGTTTACCCTAATCCAGCTAAATATATTTTTAAATAAGTTTATAATAATTTAATAATAAACAAACACATTGAAATATGTTTTTTTTCGTTAGGTTCAGAATGATTTTTGCAAAATTATTGTATACACAAATTTTCGCTTGCCCTAATCGGCAAGAAGCATATACATATATACATTTTTTAAAAGGCCAAAAGGCTGTAAATGCATGGAGCAAGATATCAGTGAGTCACCGAAATTCAGAATATATTTTCCTAAGAAGACAAGGTTGAATACAATAGAGAAAAACAAAACCTTGCAATATCTACAATCGGTAGACAAAACATTCACAGAATACCAGTCTCATTTCTCAACTTACCCTCATCTATCTCGCTTGAAAAAACAAAATAACAAAAATGTCTCTCGGTAGTTTTCACTCTAACAATTATCTACCAAGAACATCTTTCCTCCTATAACGCCGCTCAGGCTTGAATCCTATTTGAAGGGGTGGTGTACTGGGTACAAAAACAGACCATTGATAACATTAGCAGGCCTGGGAGGTGGGGTAATCTACAAATGGTTCAAGGGTCAGCTACACAATAACGTGACAACACGCGCCTCCCCTTACACCCCCGTAATAGAATGAACCACTTTGAACCCGAAAGCATAATTCTATTTACCAAGCAATTACCAAGGAGTACATGAAGAGCAAGGGGTTTGCCCTTCTGAAGGGGCCAGGCCAGGTCTGTCCCGCCTCACTTGTCCAGGATATAGAATTGCAGGAGGTATTAGTTGCGCAAACACTGGCTTTAGAAACATCGTGTCTGGACCTCCATCAGTGGAATTAACATGGGGTCCGGCCTGGAACTTGTGTAAAGGGTCCGGAGCGACGCACCAGAGCCAGGGGGTCAAGTGGCGAGGGAAGGCATGGGAGGGATGGTAGGGTAGGGAATGGGAGAAAGGCGGGGAGGGGGAAGGAAGACAGGAGGATGGAGGAGGGAAGAAGGGGCAGGGGTCAAGAGGAGGGCCAGCAGCTTAGTTAAGTTCTGCTAAGTTCGTGTCGGTCCATTGTTTCCCGATGGAAATGGTTCGAGTGGGAGAGAGGTTTTAAATGTGTCTCTCGTCAGTTGTCCAAAGTTTAGATTGGCTCGCTTGTTTTTCGTTATTGTTTCGCTCTGCATGGGAGGAAGAGGATAAGAAGCAGATAGAAAACAAAGAGTAGAAAGAGGAGGCACAGATGGAAAACACCGCAGGGAGACACGGGGGAGACGGAATATAACCTGGATAATTGGAATGTGAGGCGAATGTGAAACTGACTGATCGACGTATTGGTTCTGTTGTCACAACAGCATGTTCTCTGACGCTAACAGGTATGTGGAGGCTCTAGATGTTCTCTAGTATCCGTTAATGGTTCTGGGATCATTGTACCCGTGGCCCAGTCAAAGACTAAGTCTCGCCAGTTAGCAAAGAAATATTACGTGAGTAAAAGCTAGTAAGAAGCACACAATAAAAATAAGATAAATGGATATCGACTGTAAGAAGAAATTCGCAAGATTTATCTCTCATTTTGCAAGTTTATAACAGTCAGAAAATTCCAGAAACCCCTTCAGAGAGAAAAACGTTTAACATGCATCCGTTTCACACTCATAAAGTAGGGTGGCAGTACCTTCATGGATGAAGGGAAAAGGTCGAAAAAAATAGGAGAGATATGAAGTTAGTGAAGAAGTAAGAAGGAGGATAGATTGAATAAATGTAAATATGTAGGGATATTAGAATATGAAATAAGAAAACAGAAATGAAGTGAAGACATAACTAACAGAAATAATTTAAGAAAATGAGGGAAGATGAAAATACGGAAATATAGGTTATAAGAGGAGGGCACACGTTAAAAATAGAGAAACCACAATGAGAGTAAGAGCAGGAGGTAGGGAAGACATAAGGCACCAGGTACGGTAGATAGAGAAATGGGGAGAGAAACAAAAGTAGAGGAGGAGAATATGAGTGAAACGAGGAAAGAATGTTTTTTTTTTTTTTTTTAGCAAAATTGGATTTATAAGCAGAGTGCTGAAATCCTATTATATATGACAGTTACACTGTGGGGGACAAAAGCAAACTATGTTTCTTTCCCAGTCATATTCCATCACGCAGGATGGGATTTATACATAACTTTGAAATATGTCAACCTGAGCTGGAAGACATAGTCAGATATTCCGTTAATAGTTCATCTACTACGAGAGCCTCAGAGATTTCCTTCCAGTACACCTAAAGTGACTATCACTTGGAACTATCTTATTCCATCCAGAGTAAACACTGAATTATTATCATGAAGATGAAGATATCTCTATCTTCCCAGAGCTGTAGAGAGAGAGAGAGAGAGAGAGAGAGAGAGAGAGAGAGAGAGAGAGAGAGAGAGAGGAGAGAGAGTGAGGAGGAGTGAGGAGAGAGAGAGAAGAGAGAGGAGAGAGAGAGAGAGAGAGAGAGAGGAGAGAGGGAGAGAAGAAGAGATGAGGAGGAGTGGGAGGAGGGAGAGTAAGAGGTGGGGAGGAGAGGAGACGCTAAGAGAGAGTGGATGAGAGGAGACAAGATGGAGGGGAAGGAAGAGAAAGGGACGAGGTGTGGGGGACTGGATGAACGCCTACACGAGGTGTGGGGGACTGGTAGACGCCTACACGAGGTGTGGGGGACTGGTAGACGCCTACACGAGGTGTGGGGGACTGGTAGACGCCTACACGAGGTGTGGGGGACTGGTAGACGCCTACACGAGGTGTGGGGGACTGGTAGACGCCTACACGAGGTGTGGGGACTGGTAGACGCCTACACGAGGTGTGGGGACTGGTAGACGCCTACACGAGGTGTGGGGACTGGTAGACGCCTACACGAGGTGTGGGGACTGGTAGACGCCTACACGAGGTGTGGGGACTGGTAGACGCCTACACGAGGTGTGGGGACTGGTAGACGCCTACACGAGGTGTGGGGACTGGTAGACGCCTACACGAGGTGTGGGGGACTGGTAGACGCCTACACGAGGTGTGGGGGACTGGTAGACGCCTACACGAGGTGTGGGGGACTGGTAGACGCCTACACGAGGTGTGGGGGACTGGTAGACGCCTACACGAGGATCATGCCACGGGATTAGTGGTAGGAAGGGAAGGTGAGTAACGTGGAGTGTGTATGAGGGTATCTACTTATTTTAAAGTTATAGAAAAGGAACATACTCGTATCTTCCGGTCTTTCAAGCATAATAAATGATTCAGTCTTATTTTAAATATTTCCCAAATTCTTGAATTTATTTACTCTCTTGCTCTTTTAATTCCAACTATTAAGTACTGTACAGTATGGTTAAAAAAATGTATTCCTTACATCTCTTCACTGTTTTGTTTGTTAACTTCAACATGTGTTCTTGGGCCCTTTTCATCTCAGGTAGAAAATAATATTACACATATCAGCATCTTGCATTATATTGTGGGATCCCTCGCTTCATAATACTTTACAGATTAATTGTTGACTCTCCTTACAAGCTAGTCAGCCAGTTACGGTACCATTCTAGTTGTAAGTTTTTGCCCTATTATATTTCTAATTACTTTTTTCAACATTTATTTCAAACAGACATAATATGAAAAAAATGAATATTGGACAGAGATTCGAACTGTGGTCCTGACAGGTATCAGGTCCAGCGCTGTACAACAGCGCTACAAACCCTACACTGGAAAGTTTCACAAACAGCGCGCACTGTCTACCTGAAGGGTATTCCGGGAATCAACGCCCCCGCGGCCCGGTCCACGACCAGGCCTCCCAGTGTATCAGGACCTGATCAACTAGGCTGTTACTGCTGGCCGCACGCAGTCCAACGTACGAACCACAGCCCGGCTGATCCGGCGCTGACCTTAGGTATCAGTCCAGCTCCCTCTTGAAGACAACCAGGGGACTATGGATAATTCCCCTTATGGCTGGTGGGAGGCTGTTGAATAGTCTTGGGCCCCGGACACTTACTGTGTTTTCTCTTAGTGTACTAATGGTGCCCCTACTTTCCACTGGGGGTATGTTGCATCGCCTGCCAAGTCTTTTGCTTTCGTAGGGAGTGATTTCTGTGTGCAGATTAGTGACCAGTCCCTCCAGGATCTTCCAGGTGTAGATTATGATGTATCTCTCTCGCCTGCGCTCCAGTGAGCACAAGTCAAGTGCTTCCAAGCGTTCCCAGTACTTAAGGAGTTTGATAGAATTGATATATGAAGTAAAGGTTCTCTGTACACTCTCTACATCTGCGATTGGCATCTCTTGTCTTGAATGTTCTCAATATCCATCCTATCATTTTCCACGCAGATGTGATATTGGCACTGTTGCGATCCTTGAAGGTGAGATCCTCAGACATTACCACTCACAGGTCCTTCACATTACTTTTCCACTATTTTGTGATTAGAGTTTGTAGTATACTTAGTTCTAGCTATTTCCTCCAGTTTTCCATAACGGAGTATAGTTGGAATTTGTCATCATGAACACCATACTGTTCTCCGTTGCCCATTGGAAAACTTAGTTTATATCTTCTTGGAGATTTGCCGTGTCCTCAATGGATGACTCTCTCATGCAGATCCTAGTATCGTCTGCAAAGGATGATACGGTGCTATGGTTTACATCTCTTGTCTGTCTGATATGAGGATGAGGAACAGGATAGGGGCGAGTACTGTGTCTTGTGGAACAGAGCTCTTCACTATGGCAGCTTCCGATTTAATTCTCTTTACCACTACTCTTTGTGTTCGATTGGTTAGAAAGTTGAAGATCTATTTGCCTACTTTGCCAGTTATCCCTTTAGCACGCATTTTGTGCGCTATTACTTGTCAAAGGCTTTTGCAAAATCTGTTTATACTACAACTGCATTTTGTTTGTTTTCTAGTGCGTCCAAGACCATATCATAGTGGAGAGGCAGGAGCGACCTGCTCTGAGCCCATGTTGACCTGGATTGTTCAATTGTTGGGAATCCAAGTGGTTTGTAATTCTACTTCTTAGAATTCTTTCAGAGATTTTTATGATGTAGGATGTTAGAGCTATTGATCAATTGTTCTTAGCTATTACTTTGCTGCCACTTTTATGAAGTGGGGCTATATCCGTTGTTTTTAGTGACTGTGGAATCTCACCTGTGTCTATGCTCCTTCTCCATAGAATAATTAGAGCCCCATGAGAGGGGTTTCTTGTAGTTCTTAATGAACATAGAGTTCCACCAGTCTGGGCCTGGGGCTGAGTGCATGGGCATGTTGTCAATGATTTTCTCATTGTCTAGTGGAATTAGGGTTATGTCAGAAATTTGGCATACACTGACAGGGTGATTAGTGGTTCACTAAAGACAGAGTCGTATTAAGATTTCAGTGTCTCACTCATTTCTTTGTTGTCATCTTTGTAAGATCCGTCTTGTCTGAGCAGAGGCCCTATACTAGATGTGGGTTTTTGCCATGTTTTTGGTATATGAAAAGAAATATTTCGAATTTCTTTCAATTTCACCAATCGCTTTTAGCTCCTCTTGTCTCTCCTGGGTCCTGTATGAGTCCTTTAACTTAAGCTCAATGTTTTCCACTTCCCTGGTTAGCGCTTCCTTCCGTGTTTCAGATAATCTAGCATTCTTGAGGAGCTCGGTGATTCTTCGCCTTCTCCTGTAGAGAGAGCGTCTTTCTCCAGTTTACTTCTTCAGCAGTATAATGTGATCCTTTATTGACAACGTTTCGCCCACACACTGGGCTTTATCAAAGCCCACTGTGTGGGCGAAACGTTGTCAATAAAGGATCACATTATACTGCTTATCTGTTTATTTTTCCATTGTGTCGGTATTTTATACCATTTATTTCCAACTCAATTCGTAATGAGCGACCTGTCAGGACCTCGGTTCGGCTCCCCTTCCATTCCTCTGTTTATTGGCAGTCGTTCATTATGACTTATCTTGAAATCGTAGACATGCTGTATATAAATTTTGGAATCAAGTACTATTTACACATTATCTTGAACAAATATATTACCATTCATGAATACGAATTCTATCTTTTTATTAGCCAGTAAAGCGTAATCTTCTCTGTACATTTCTTCAACTTTCATATCAGTGTTCTGATTTAATATCTCCTTATTTTTCTCACTTTGATTCCTCTATTCTACTTACAAGAAATCTGTAATTCGAATATGGTCGTTTTGCCTCCCTCCTCATTTTGGGCACAAACACTTCACTGGATTAAACCTCATCACCCAACTCATACTAAGAAGATCTGTGGGGCTTAAAAATATTCCATATCCCTAATTTCTTCTAACGATATTGCATTATCAGGAAGCGCATTACCGTATGACCTAATTTCCTTTAAAGAATACAAAGTCACAATACCGTGACGGGAACAATATACAAATAACCAGCGGGTTATTTGTCTAATTTCCTTTGGTCGGTGATTGACTTGAAGCAAAAATATCGCCGAACCTTAAGCGGATCTTTCTGGCACTCTACTAATACCCTCCTTCCATGATGTATATCATCTCTATCTTCTGTTTGTTATTATCAATCTGCATCTATATTATTATTATTATAATTACTGGGGATGTGCTAGACTCTTAAGTATCATGCAGCTACTGGGAAGGCAATTATGTTTAATTCAAGAGACTGGTAGCTTCGAGTCCTTCATTCAAGAGAACATCACAGACATTAAAGCAACCCCGTGAAGGAAGTTACAGGAACAGAGCTGTGATCGTGGCATCCCATTTTTATCGACCATATAAATCGTTTATATGCCATAATGGGCATAGTTACGAAGTGCATACTCAAGGTGCTCTGCTAGTCTTAAGTTGAACCTTGAGATTCTTAGGTACATCAGTTTCTACAGTTTGGAGCATTTGACAATATAATGAGAAAGGAAGGCATCTACAGTCCTAGATTAGTCGATAGTTTAATGGCTTATTTCGACCATCTCGAATACTAGAAGTGCATTAAATGTTTTGTAAATGTCTTTCACGTTTCTTGTTTCTCGATGTTTTTATTAAATTAAAGTTCAAACGGTATGCTCGGTATTATTGCTTTTTTCTTTGAATACCCAAGGTGGTGATTTGTCGGGTCCTGTTGCTTTTGACGCGTTCAGTTCTGTTAGAAATTTAAATGTTTTCTTATTTGTTGTTTTGATGTTTGGTAGTACTGTGCAGTTTGCTTCATTTTTATTTATTTTACTAGTCCCTGTCCACTTGCGAAAAAACTAAAATCTTCTATAAAATTCTTTGTATACATTCTTGTCATTTCTCATGAGAAGTTCCCATCTTCTGTCTTAAACTTTGATTAGTACATGATGGCCAATTGCTCCTAGGGAGATTCCATAATAACTCGTGTTTGCGTAATATTTACTTAGGGAAAAACTACTATGTCCAGCACGTGCTGGTCTGTTGCCTTCCCCATCCACCTTGATTCCTTAACATATTGGCTAATAGTTGAGTGAAGGAAATTTGGTTTCCATTTCTTTGGGCATTAATAATAATCCATTTTTTTTAGCTTGAATCATTGTGAATGTCACTACTCTGGAGGATTAATGTTGTCTTAATCCAATTTATTACTTGCGATATCCTTAATGGGATTTAAAGAGATACCTTGTTTGTCTTGTAAATTGCTGCTATGACTATTTCAGAGCTATCTGCGGTCGTTTTTCCTAATATATTGACTTAGAATTCTCTACGTTATGGGATAGATATTTCCTTGTGCCACTAAATCCTCATGATTAATGTCATTCCCTGTCCCTTTCTTCTTTTCTCATTATGTATTAATCGCTTTGTAAAATGACATTACACACTCATACAATTCATCCGATTTTGCTTATCGGATGTTCTGAGTTACTGAATCGCTTTGCACTTCAAATGATTCCTGTGTTTAGTGAGTAAAATTTTTTTTATATCTTAGAGGCTTGAAAAAAATATCTTAGTAATCTGTATTTTCTAATGGTGAACTGATTGAGAGGTTTTAGTCTTTCTTCAAAGTATTTTTTTTTTTTATTGAAGATAGGAGTATTAGTGCCATTCTTTACACCCATGCCGGTATAGCTCCGTCTTTTATATAACTCTGGGACAAAATCTCGACTGCATATTTAAAGTGAGATTAGCAAATGCGTTACAATGTCGATATCATTTTTTTGTGGTTTTATCCTCAGATTTTTCTCTTACGAACCCAGTTCTATTTATAATATTCTGAGAAACTGATGATGACATTTTTATTCATTCTTGACGTTGTTATAACAAAAATATATTTGCACTTGTATACATTGAAGATTAAAATATCCCACGACGCCAGCATATGTATGTCCCTCTGAATGCTCTTTCCTTCGAATGTATGAGGGTTTTTTTTTCCTACCTACGATCTTTTACTTTTTAGTCTGAGTCACTGCAAGATTATTAAAGTAAACTGCGTAAAGGATTTAACTAAAGATCAGTTCCTGAGGAATTCCACTCGTTGATTTCCGATTATCACGATATCGTTCAGAATTTTTATACCATTGTCCCCAACAATGCTATCCAATTGTGTATCCAAAATTATTATTAAGCTGATGGGACGGTATGTAAATAATGCGAAGCTGACAAGCTAGGACTGCGAAACACATACAGCAGACTTTTTATTATGAGTCATTTCGTTCTAAATAACGTAACAACATAAGGACATAAGAAAGAAGGAGCATTGCAGCAGGCCTACTGGCCAATGCTAGGCACGTACTTCTCAAACCCAAACCCACTTAGGAAAATGCCACCCACGGAATAAGCGTTGATAATCCTATTAAGTCATTTGCAAGTCACTTAAATCCATCCCCTCTTGCCCATGTATTTATCTAACCTATATTTGAAACTACCCAAGTTTTAGCTTCAATGACCCTATGTTTCGATCAATGAAAGCTTTATAAAGAGAGCAAAATGTTGTTAAAATAAAAGCTTGTTCTACTGCGTGTCAATTCTTCATTATTATCAGCAGTACCACATCGTTCTAACATACTGATTAGTCTGTTAATTTCTTGGTTGCTTGACAGAGTGCTTCGACTGACATTGGTGTAACTTAAGCAACCTTCTATTACCGCACCGGTACTATTAAGGAATGATTTCATGTCGTTCAAAATGAGGTGTCGTTTTGTTTAGGAGAGTATAACAACCGGACATAATTCTATCGTCGTTGTTGCTGCGAATATTGACGTAGACGAAGCATAACAACATAAGCGAGCCATCAGATATGACCAAGAGAGCTCAGCTCTATTTTAACATGGAAAAATTAAACACAAACCCAGCATTCTCCACCTCACTCCCCACCCTATGTATACTTATGTACTCTTTACCAAGGTGACCATGTCACCACATGAAGACCCAGGCCAGGATGTCCTGGAGAACCTACCTGTGCCTATTTACCCAGGTAGATCTGTTTATAATTTGATAAAGCCCACTGCGTGGGCGAAAAGTAGTCAATAAAGGATCGCATTATACCTTTTATCTCTATTTCAACATGTAAAAATATCTAATCGCAGCATCAGCGAGTCAACACAGCACGCAAAGAGGACTGCACCTATAAACGAATAGTATTACAATCAGCAGAACGTTTAGAAGCAGAACCTAAAAGGGCAGTTAAAACCATGTGAAATTTCGAAATTTGATTTGAAGAACCACACTGTGTGCTACTAACCTAGCATTTCCACTATACTGTCCACCTAGATTAATCCCGTCCACCATGAGAGTTCCACATGGTCTGTTGTGACCAGTCGACTTCTCACGTCACCCATCTTCCTGTCTCAAGTGATTCTCTAACCCTTTCAAATGAAAAGGACCTCTCGTAGAAGTCGAAATATACAATCTAGCATTCCTTTTTGTTTCCATGTAAGCATCGATTTCTTATATGTCGTGGCGAATAGGTAAAACTGGTCAATTAGCAAGACCTCGTTTAAAATTAAGTACTTTCTAAAATTTTCTCTTATACGATTAAAGATATATTTTTTCATTTGTGTTAATAAAAAAGTTAATGATTTTGTACCAAAAGAATCTTAGGAAACTTGCCTAACCTTATTATAACAAATACAATTTAATTTAGCCTAATCCAACTAAATATATTTTACGTAAGTTTACATTAATTTAATAATAAACAAACACAATGAAATATTTTTTTTTCGTTAGATTCAGAATGATTTTTACGAAATTATTGCATCATCATTCTGAATCTAACGAAAAAAAATATATTTCATGTCTGTTTATTATTAAATTATTGTAAGGACCTTGGGTAGTTTTAAATTTAGGTTGGATAAATTCATGAGTGAGAGGGGTTGGATTTGAGTGGGAATTGCACATGAGTAAATAAAATTATCAAAGCTTATTTCTTGGGTAGCATTGAAAATTAGGTTGAACAAATATTCTGTTAGTGGGATGGAATGTAAAGGACTTGCCTAGTATGGGCCAACAGGCCTGCTGCAGTGTTCCTCCTTTCTTATGTTTCTTATGTTCTTATGTTCTTAAAATATACAGTGGAACCTCTGGTCACGAACGCTTCCGAACATGGACAAATCGGTTCATAACCAAAAAAATCGTTAAATTTTTGCACCTGGTCACGAACACATAACCGGGTGCCGAACAAACAGAGCCGAACCAATTTTCACATTTCGCGCCATTTTTTTTGCACACGCCAATTTTAACCAATTTTAACCCAGACCCACCTTGTGGGTCTGGGTCATACGTGCGTTCATTCGTTGTGAACTCCTTGTGTTGTATTTCGTGTGTTTTTTAATTAATTTTGCTTTCTTGGTTGTTTACGATATGTTTTTTCTCTGTTATTTAAGTTTTATATCTATTAAACTGTGCATTATTTTGTGTAATTAAGGAATTTTCAAACTTTGATTATTTTTTCTGTGCTTAAAACTCTTAAAAAAAAAATGTTTACAGCAAACGGTTCGTAGAGGATCTAGAACGGACTGGTGCAATGTTAGTTTTCTCTGTTGTTCAAGGTTTTCTCAGTGTTATTCAAGGTTTTGACATTTAGTTTACTATTACACTGTGCATTCTATGGCATAATTAACTATTTTTGTACTTAAAAATCTTAAAAAAAAAAACAATATTTACATACAGTGTCGTGTGGGTCTTGGGAGAGATATATAGGAGGTCAAAGATACTCCTTGTTGGATGGTTACGGTATATTTACAGTAAGTGAAGGAGAGTCCCGCACACCGTCTGTCTCGCCTGTAGGTCTAACGTTAGTGAGGCAGTCTGCCTATGATAGGCTGTGCACATGCGCTGAGCCTCTGACGTCAGCGGGTACCGTGACGTCACACGCAAAGGGACCAGCTTTATAAAGATACACTAAACAAGTGTATATATGATACTGACACGACAGCTCGGCCATGTTATCGTATGACGTCTCGGCATACTATACAACTCTATAGGCTGAACAGACAGGTGGTACTGGGTGAATCTATACAATAGCAAACACATTATAACTTTGAACTGATCAAGATTAATCTTACTCTCGCACTTCTTGAGTTAATGGTACATAAGAGAAATTTAATGGATCTAGATATAATGGATTACATAAATTACAATTTGCAAATTTGATCGATCAATCTGATGTGTATTCATGCACTCTTCGGCTTCTGAGGAAGAATAAATATTTACAGGGAAGAAGTTTTAACAGGAAAGATAAACTCGGCTAACACGGGTTATACTGTTAAAACTCAGAACTCAGAGAGGACTTCAACACACAAACATCTTGCTAGATACTGGAAATCTAATAACAAAACACACAGTCAATAATTCGGTAACTCACTGGAAATTGACTTGGCAAGAAAATTCAACACACTAAGATTAAACAATCTAGCTTTAACTTGAACAGCAAAATGAGTTTTCTTTTCTTTAAATATCAATAAAATTGCAACACAATAAAAGAATTCAATAATGCTTATGGCACTAGCAACAATCTGATAAAACAATTCGGGAGAATTGTTCACTGGCCAAAATTAAAGTAACTTTACTGCTTGTATCTCTAGAAGTTCACTGGAATAATTACTTATTACTCTAGGAAATAACAAGTTACTTGAGCAGTAAACACAACAAAATTGATAAAACAAGGTGAATACTGGCGAATTTACTTTACACAAAATCAATTTCAGGAATGACTGATTGAAAAAAAATTCACACTGGGGTAAATTATTTTCACACAACACAAAGATATTAGAAATAAAATAGTTTGAACACTCTTACTCTTAATTGCAAGCAAAGCAAGGTAACTCAATGCAACAGTTACTGAACAATTTACTAAAAACACTGACTTTAGACAAACTAAGAGTGAATTTGTTCAACAACACATGAAAACAAATGAAAAATTAATGACAATAAATTGGTATTAACACTTACATTAGCTGAAGATACTCATCAAAGGCACAGAACAGTTAACTTACTGTCTCTACAAAGTCATGCTCTTGTTGACTATATACAAGTAATTATTGTAGCAAAATAATATCCTCAGTAAGTTATTTGTCTAATCTGCAAAATGAAGGCACATTAGCACTATACAAAAGAACAAGTACACAAAACAATAGCAGGTGCAAGGGAAAAAATAACACTGACTGCAACACATAAGAATTAGCAGGGAATATTACTGTTAAAATGTTAAAAATTGCTTGGAGGAGAAAACAATATATAGTTACTGGGCAAGCAAAATTAATTAATTACACCATTAAAACATTAACAAACAAGGGTAAGATAATACAAAATAACTCTGGGATAGTACACTTGGTGGAACACAATAATTAACAAAACAGAAAATTCAACAACACATAGGATAACTTCAACAAAACTGTACTTACTGCATACTTAGTAACACAACGAAATTCACAGAAATAATAACGCAATAATTAACAAGAGACAATACTAGTGAAATCAAAAATTAATGCAATTAATTACTTTAACACAGAACACTTCCTAGGATAACTCAAAATTTATATAACTCGCAGAAATTGTCTCAACACACGAAATTGTCTATAGATTATCTGAAAAATAAAACAACAACACAATAAATGTCTCTAGGGTGTAAAACTTGACTGGAGCGTGGTGGTGGAGGATGGTGGAGGCTGGTGGAGGATGGTGATCCACTCGCGCAGATATCTAGGAGTAATGTGCATAAACGTTGAACTACGAACCGAGGTTTTAGTACAGTTGGCACAACAGTTCAGAAGAAACACACTCAGGACGCTCGACCTGGTTCGTAGCCAATAAACTGCTTGCAGGACCCAGTTAAGGGTGAAATAATCCACACTTAATGCTTTGTGTGGGTGGAAGCACGTGGTCAAGGCGTCTGCCTTGGCGTGGGTGGTGGGGGGGTGGTGGCTGGTAGGGTTAGCCCACACTGTTTCCCGCGTGCGCCTGTGGCTTACGCCGTTTACATGAACTTAACCCAGGGTGGCTTGAAAACCCAGGAATACCACGGGGGTGTTAATTTACACAGAACAGCAATACACTGGAGTATAAGGTGGTATAAATGCTTGGACTCACGTGGCTTACTTCTCAGACAGCAGAGTGGCTTGCTGGCTTAGTAGAATATTTTCACACAGATTGACTGGCTTGGAATCTTGTGACAAACTAGCACAGCAAGGTAGAAGCTGGCTTAAGCCTAGGCTGACGTAGCTGGTGGTGGCTTTACTGGCTTGAATGGGACTCTCCCTCACTGGCTTACTTGTACAGAATTTGCAAAACCCGGTCAACCCCTCGTAGGTTTTAGCAAAATAAACAAGTAAGGCACTTAGCTGACCAGGAGATACTGTAGATATGTAGACTTCTTTGATGTAGGAGCTGGTAACGTGGTCGGTCTGGAGGCTGTTTGCTTGCTTGAAGTCTATCTCTCTATAACATCGTAATCGATAAAAATTACGGCACACCGCTGTCACCACTTGTCGTGTGGGTCTTGGGAGAGATATATAGGAGGTCAAAGATACTCCTTGTTGGATGGTTACGGTATATTTACAGTAAGTGAAGGAGAGTCCCGCACACCGTCTGTCTCGCCTGTAGGTCTAACGTTAGTGAGGCAGTCTGCCTATGATAGGCTGTGCACATGCGCTGAGCCTCTGACGTCAGCGGGTACCGTGACGTCACACGCAAAGGGACCAGCTTTATAAAAATACACTAAACAAGTGTATATATGATACTGACACGACAACAGTTCGTAGGGGTCTGGAACGGATTAATCGTATTTACATACAATCCAATGGGGAAATTAGGTTCGGGTCACGACCAAATCGGGTCGTGACAATAGTTTTGGAACGAATTATGGTGACCAGAAGTTCCACTATTTAGTTGGATTAGGCTAAATTAAATTGCGCTTGTTATAATAAGGTTAAGTAAGTTTCCTAAGGTTCTTTTGGTACAAAATCATTAATTTTTATATTAATTAATATAAATGAAAAAACATATCTATAAATGTAAAAGAAATTTTTATAAAGAACTTAATTTTAAATGAGTTAATGCTAACTGACCAGTTTTACCTATTCGGCACGATATATATATATATATATATATATATATATATATATATATATATATATATATATATATATATATATATATATACACACACACACACCTCCGTATGTCCTCGGACCAGTAAAACACACAGCTCTGTGCTGTGTGCTTGGTTCTTGTAGGATTGGGTGGTACTGTGGGTAAAGGCGTCATGTGGTTCTCGCATATATATATATATATATATATATATATATATATATATATATATATATATATATATATATATATATATACATGTATATATATATATATATATATATATATATATATATATATATCTTGTGAATTCAAACGTACAATAGTGAAATGCGAGAGTTAACAAGTACTAGTTTGGTACGAGTGGGAGGGAGAACTGCAGCAGGAAGAGGGAGAGGAATGGCATGGGGCAGCCAGCCTCGCACGGACCTTCAGGGGAAAGGGAGAGATGTGAAATTGAATACAGCGGCAGTTTTACCAGAGTTTTATACTTTTATGTATACTATAAATTTTGGAGAAGAATAAAAAATATAAATTTGTATAAAGGAATCCCCCTGGTAGTGAGGAGTATAAAGAACGTGGAAAAATAAGGAGAGGATGGATGACGTGCTTGATGGATACTGGATGTGTTATTGCTGGGCCTGTTGGCAGATTAGTCGTGATTAACGGACAGTGGATCAAATATCTACCAGTCCTTGGGCTGAATAGCCCACTCGAATTAATACGTTTAATACAGCTACAGTTTAATTTTATTGCGGCTGTAGACGAGACACTGAACATGCCACAAGGGATATCATTTGATCCTTAGTTAATGACAACATCAACAGTGACAGGAACTGGCCCTTGCTGGCAAGCTACTCCTCAAACCTAACCCTTCTAACTTGAATATTTATCTAAATAATTTTTAGAGGTTCTCAAACACTTAGAGAATAGGACACATGTTCCACACTTGGGTATTTGTAATGCCGAAACGTTTCACTTGAATTGCAGACTTGAGTCGAATACAGAGGTGAGTTTTTGTACTGGAGACAGTAGAAGAGGAGAGGTAATTTAAGGTATTTAGCCTCATAATCTTAGCTGAAGGTGGTATTATTCATCAAGTATTGCAATAATAACTAAGCGCTAAACCCACAAGGGTCTTACAGCGTATTATTCATCAAAAAGTCGATATTAATGAGGCATGAGGCATCGATGACTATTTTTAATTTGATCCGCTACTTAGCGCTTAGACTCGACTGATACTACAAATTTATAACCTGTGTCAAGGGACGCTACAGACCGATTTTCAGTGACAACCGTATTTGCAGACGTAATAATACCTGATGACTTTTCATTTCCACTGTAAAGTTTCATTACTAAACTTGTGAACCTGAACCTGCCTTATATAAAACAATGAAATATCCAAGAAGGTGAAATTTCAAATTTCAATAATTTATTTCAAAGAAATTTATTGTCAGGAGGAAATCAGTACTCTTAGCATATTTAATAAAGCATCAGGGCTCATTAGCTCCAAAACACAGTGATCAACTCAGTTCTCAAGTAATCAGCAAATTAAGTAAAGAGAATTTGCAGTATATTAGTGAATCCACACATCAATGATACCTTAAATAAACAACTTGATGCATGAGAGCAAATATGGAACAGCAGCAGCGGCCGACGAACACTTCAAGGTGGACATAGTCGATATACAAAGGTACCAATACAACAAACCCCCAATTACAAGTTAAGCAATGTAATTATGATATGTCCCTACTGAGTTAGTACACAGCCATTAATTGTGTGTATATATATATATATATATATATATATATATATATATATATATATATATATATATATAATATATATATATATATATATATATATATATATATATATATATATATATATATAGTAAATGTGCCGATTAGGTAAAACTGGTCAATTAGCAAGAACTCATTTAAAATTAAGTCCTTTCTAAAAATTTCTCTTATACGTTTAAAGATATATTTTTTTCATTTATGGTAATGTAAAAATTTATAATTTTGTACCAAGAGAAACTTTGAAAACCTACCTAACCGTATTACAACAAGCGCAATTTAATTTAGCCTAACCCAACTAAATATATTTTAGATACGTTAACATTAATTTAATAATAAACAAGCACAATGAAATATATTTTTTTCGTTAGGTTCAGAATGATTTTTGCGAAATTATTGCATACACAAATTTTCGCTTGTCTTATATGGCAAGAAGAGCGTTGCTATTTAAGCCAAAATCGCAAGTTTTACCTAATCGGCACGACATATATATATCGTCGAAAGAATACGAGTGTGTTTGGTAGCGGGAATGAATGATAAGGCTCTTCGGAGGCTCCTTACTTTATTTGGGTTCTTTGTACAAAGGCAGTTAAGGTGCCCAGGCCCAGAGGGCCATGCCTGGAAGAGAGTGACGGAGTAGACCTTGTTGACTGAGTGAACTCGGCTGCCTGAATGAGGCCGGGTAAGCGTGGTGAGGACTGAGCTGGGTAAGCCTATACTTACCCAGCATGTCAGCACCAGCATGGCACGAAATATGAACCCAGCTGGACATACATCGCTAGGCCACCTACCCATGGTCATCCTCGACCATGATTGAAAAAAACTCTCGGTTTCTCTCTCAGGAACAGGGCACAGAACACACAATTAACACACACACACACACACACACACACACACACACACACACACACACACACACACACACACACACAATATATATATATATATACATATATATATATATATATATATATATATATATATATATATATATATATATAGTATAAGTATAGGTAGTAGTGAGACAAACCACTCAGGAGGTACTACCATCCTGCCAGGTGACTGTGAAACAGAAACCTGAAACTGTTTTACATGATGGTAGGTTTGCTGGTGTCTTTTTCTGTCTCATAAACATGCAAGATTTCAGGTACGTCTTGCTACTTCTACTTACACTTAGGTCACACTACGCAAACATGTACACGTTTATTGTATACACACTCATCTGAGTTTTCTTTGATTTTATCTTAATAGTTCTTGTTCTTATTGCTTTTCCCTTTCATATCCATGGGGAAGTGGAATAAGAATCTTTCCTCCGTAAGCCATGCGTGTTGTAAAAGTCAACTAAAATGCCGGGAACAATGGGCTAGTAACCCCTTTTCCTGTATAGCTTACTAAAAGAAGAAGAAGAAAATCGTCAAAGTGGGATGTTTGAATGTGCGTGGATGTTGTGCGAATGATAAGAAAGAGATGATTGTAGATGTTATGAATGAAAAGAAGCTGGATGTCCTGGCTTTAAGTGAGACAAAGCTGAAGGGGGTAGGAGAGTTTCAGTGGGGAGAAATAAATGGGATTAGATCAGGGTTTCAAATAGAGTTAGAGCTAAAGAAGGAGTGGCAATAATGTTGAATAATCAGTTATGGCAGGTAAAGAAGGAATATAAATGTATAAATTCAAGGATTATGTGGAGTAAAATAAAGGTTGGATGTGAAAAGTGGGTTATAGTAAGTGTTTATGCACCTGGAGAAGAGAGAAGTGTAGAGGAGAGAGAGAGATTTTGGGAAATGTTGAGTGAGTGTGTGGGAGTTTTGAACCAAGTGAGAGAGTAATTGTGGTTGGGGATCTTAATGCTAAAGTGGGTAAAAATGTTGTGGATGGAGTAGTAGGTAAATTTGGGGTGCCAGGGTAAATGTAAATGGGGAGCCATTAATTGAGCTATGTGTAGAAAGAGGTTTGGTAATAAGTAATACATATTTTATGAAAAAGAGGATAAATAAATATACAAGGTATGATATAGCACGTAAGGAAAGTAGTTTGTTGGATTATGTATTGGTGGATAAAAGGTTGATGAGTAGGCTTCAGGATGTACATGTTTATAGAGGGGCAACGGATATATCAGATCATTATTTGGTTGTAGCTACAGTTAGAGTAAAGGTAGATGGGACAAAAGGAAAATGGCAACAGCAAGTAAGAGAGAGGTAAAAGTGTATAAACTAAGGGAGGAGGAAGTTAGGGTGAGATATAAGGAACTATTGGCAGAAAGGTGGGCTAGTGCAAGTAGGAGTAGGGGGTTGAAGAGAGTTGGGATAGTTTTAAAAATGCAGTATTAGAATGTGGGGCAGAAGTTTGTGGTTATAGGAGGGTGGGTGCAGGAGGAAAGAGGAGTGAGTGGTGGAATGAAGAAGTAAAGGGTGTGATAAAGAGAAAAAGGAGCTTACGAGAGGTTTTTACAAAACAGAAGTGTTAGTAGAAGAGCAGAGTATATGGAGAGTAAAAGAAAGGTGAAGAGAGTGGTGAGAGAGTGCAAAAGAAGAGCGGATGAAAGAATGGGAGAGGATCTGTCAAGAAATTTTGCTGAAAACAAGAAAAATTTTGGAGTGAGATAAACAAGGTAAGAAAGCCTAGGGAACGAATGGATTTGTCAGTTAAAAACAGAGTAGGGGAGTTAGTAGATGGGGAGCTGGAGGTATTGGGTAGATGGCGGAATATTTTGAGGAACTTTTAAATGTCGATGAAAAGAGGGAGGCGATAATTTCATGTACTGGCCAGGGAGGTACAACATCGTTTAGGAGTGAAGAAGAGCAGGATGTGAGTGTGGGGGAGGTGCGTGAGGCATTACGTAGAATGAAAGGGGGTAAAGCAGCTGGAATTGACGGAATCATGACAGAAATGTTAAAAGCAGGGGGATATAGTGCTGGAGTGGTTGGTATTTTTGTTTAATAAATGTATGAAAGAGGGAAGGTACCTAGGGATTGGCAGCGAGCATGTATAGTTCCTTTTATAAAGGGAAGGGGATAAAAGAGAGTGTAAAAATTATAGGGGAATAAGTTTACTGAGTATACCAGGTAAAGTGTATGGCAGGGTTATTATTGAAAGAATTAGAGGTAAGACAGAGAGTAGGATTGCAGATGAGCAAGGAGGCTTTAGAGTGGGTAGGGGATGTGTAGATCAAGTGTTTACAGTGAAGCATATATGTGAACAGTATTTAGATAAAGGTAGAGAAGTTTTATTGCATTTATGGATTTAGAAAAGGCATATGATAGAGTGGATAGGGGAGCAATGTGGCAAATGTTGCAAGTGTATGGAATAGGTAGTAAGTTACTGAAGGCTGTAAAGAGTTTTTATGAGGATAGTGAGGCTCAGGTTGGGGTGTGTAGGAGAGAGGGAGATTACTTCCCGGTAAAAGTAGGTCTTAGACAGGGTTGTGTAATGTCACCATGGTTGTTTAATATATTTATAGATGGGGTTGTAAAATAAGTAAATGCTAGGGTGTTGGGGAGAGGGGTGGATTAAATTATGGAGAATTAAATGCAAATGGGAGTTGACACAGTTACTTTTTGCTGATGATACTGTGCTTATGGGAGATTCTAAAGAAAAGTTGCAAAGGTTAGTGGACGAGTTTGGGAGAGTGTGTAAAGGTAGAAAGTTAAAAGTGAACATAGATAAGAGTAAGGTGATGAGGGTATCAAACGATTTAAATAAAGAAAAATTGATATCACATTGGAGAGGGGGATTATGGAAGAAGTAAATGTTTTCAGATATTTGGGAGTTGATGTGTCAGCAGATGGGTTTATGAAGGATGAGGTTAACCATAGAATTGATGAAGGAAAAAGGTGAGTGGTGCATTGAGGTATCTGTGGAGACAAAAACGTTATCCATGGAGGCAAAGAAGGGAATGTACGAAAGTATAGTGGTACCAACACTCTTATATGGGTGTGAAGCATGGGTTGCAAATGCTGCAGCGAGGAGGAGGCTGGAGGCAGTGGAGATGTCCTGTCTAAGGGCAATGTGTGGTGTAAATATTATGCAGAAAATTCGGAATGTGGAAATTAGGAGAAGGTGTGGAGTTACTAAAAGTATTTGTCAGAGGGCTGAAGAGGGGTTGTTGAGGTGGTTTGGTCATTTAGAGAGAATGGATCAAAGTAGAATGACTTGGAGAGCGTATAAATCTGTAGGGAAGGAAGGCGGGGTAGGGGTCGTCCTAGAAAAGGTTGGAGGGAAGGGGTAAAGGAGGTTTTGTGGGCGAGGGGCTTGGACTTCCAGCAAGCATGTGTGAGCGTGTTAGATAGGAGTGAATGGAGACGAATGGTTTTGGGACATGACGATCTGTTGGAGTGTGAGCAGGGTAACATTGTGTGAAGGGATTCAGGGAAACCAGTTAATTGATTTAGTTGGACTTGAGTCCTGGAAATGGGAAGTACAATGCCTGCACTTTAAAGGAGGGGTCTGAGATAGTGACAGCTGGGAGGGACTTTTCTCAGCTGTATTATCTGAGCTCCTCTGCAAAGACAGTGATTATGTATGAGTGTGGTGAAAGTGTTGAATGATGATGAAAGTTTTTTCTTTTGGGGATTTTCTTCTTTTGGGTCACCCTGCCTCGGTGGGAGACGGCCGACTTGTTGAAAAAAAAAAAAAAAAAAAAAAAAAATAATATATATATATATATATATATATATATATATATATATATATATATATATATATATATATATTGTGTGTGTGTGTGTGGACATGGATTAAAAAAAACTTCCTACAGGAGGGAAGAAAAAAAAAAAGGTGGTGTGTGCTGAACATCGTGGTCCAAGGCAGTGAGCGTCGGTGGGCATCACTGCACGCCTTCCTGCGTCTGGACAGATACTGCAACGCAGGAGACATCGCTTCGGCTGAGCTGCGACGTAATGCGTAATGCGGTATGGTCTCCTCTGGAACGGTGAAGCAGTCATTGTAGTAGTCGCTGGAAGGCTCACTTATCCTGGGGCACAACCTGCTAGTGCCATCAAGTGAGGCGTCATCAGTACCTCGCAACTGGGCAGGGACTTCTGGCAAGCGACTCAGGAGGACATTTTTCGACTGGTACTGTCACTGGGCAGTCACTGTCAGTGAGAGTGGAGTGAGTCGTAGCAGAGACGACTCAGGCAAAACGTCTGGGAGTCGTAACAGTATGCACCGTAACTGGAGTGAACGGGCTAGCAGTCAAAGTGACATCATCTTTGTGCAAGCTGCTCACTGAAGCTGTGACATGAGTCACAGTCTCCTGTCAACAGGGATACTGCGGCTTGACTACAGTGTCATTCACTCAACAGACTTGGAGCCATAGCAGAGGTTAATCTAAGCATCCTCAGACTGGTTTTCTACAAACAACTGCACTCTATCGGTCAGGAGATGGAGTGAAATGAGTTTCAATGGGGAGTCGTAGCAGGTACGACTCAGGCGTCTATGAACGGCGAGCAAAAGAGCTTTCTGTACATCGGGGCTCAGACGCTCGTAAACTGACACCTGGACTGACTAATGTCAGCTGTCAACGGTTACAACGGGTGACAAGTAACACCAGTGATCTGGGCTCAGACCATACTGTGGTCTACACTCAGACCACACATCGGGACACACGGAAAACTGCACACACCCGCACTGCACATGCGGTTACAACATGGATTGCAATAGCAAATGACGCTTTTCTGTGCAAAAATCGACACTAAGTCATTTACGAACATGTGAGAACACTGAGAGGATTAACACGTGACATATATCTTCTTTCAATCTTCTCGACAATACTGAAACAAATTGCTCACTGTGGAACTATAACATTGTCGATGCGACTTCATGTAGTGATGTCAGGCGTGACGTCGTGAGGGATGTGGGGGGACATAGCAAGGTGACGTCAGGAAGACGTCCAGGGTGACATTAGGCATACATCGTGGGTGACGTCGGCATCGCAAGGTGACATCAGGCAGACGTCAAGGGTGATGACAGGCAGACGTCCAGAGTGACGTAGGGCAGACGTCCAGGGTGACGTCAGGTAGACATTCTGGGTGACGTCAGGCAGACGTCGCGAGATGACGTCGGGCAGCATAGTGATGTCAGGTGACGTAGCAAGGTGACATTGGGCAGACATCCTGGGGTGACATCGGGCAGCATCAGGGGAGTGATGCGGGCAGCATGGTGACGTCATGGGTGATGCCAGAAGCAGACAACAGCATGTGGCTTGGGACATCTGGCTTGTTAACCCACGTGGCTCGCTAAACGTGGCCTTATGCACACGTGGCTTCGTGATCCACGTGGCTTCGAGTGACCTCGGGCACTCGGATACACAGCTCTGAGTACATGACTTCTTGTTAAATGACCAATTTTACCTATTCGGCACGACATATATATGTAGTGCCATATAAGCCGAACAGGTGAGTTTGATCTATTTGGCAAGTCTATTTTCTGTGAAATAGCCAGAATGAAAATTTGTATCAGCTATAATTCTGCCAAATTTAATATGATCTTAATATATATATATATATATATATATATATATATATATATATATATATATATATATATATATATATATATATATATATATATATATATATAATATTATATAATGTCGTGCCGATTAGGTAAAACTTGCGATTTTGGCTTAAATAGCAACGCTCACCTTGCCATATAAGACAAGTGAAAATTTGTGTATGCAATAATTTCGCCAAAATCATTCTGAACATAACGAAAAATATATTTCATTGTGTTTGTTTATTATTAAATTAATGTTAACGTATCTAAAATATATTTAGTTGGGTTAGGCTAAATTAAATTGCGCTTGTTGTAATAAGGTTAGGTAGGTTTTCAAAGTTTCTCTTAGTACAAAATTATAAATTCTTACATTAACATAAATGAAAAAATATATCTTTAAACGTATAAGAGAAAGTTTTAGAAAGGACTTAATTTTAGATGAGTTCTTGCTAATTGACCAGTTTTACCTAATCGGCACGACATATATATATATATATATATATATATATATATATATATATATATATATATATATATATATATATATATATATATATATATAATATGAAGTGTTCCCATGAGCACACAACTTGTGCCAGTGCTGGAAGATGTATAAAGGACAGCAGCTTATTATTAAATGCACTCCACTGCCTCCTTCCCCTGCCCCCTTCCCTGCCCCTTCCCCTACCCTCTCCCCTAGCTCTTCCCCTACTCCTTCCCTTACCCCTTCCCTTACCTCTTCCCCTACCCCTTCCCTCCTCCCCACGCCCACTGATCACGCCCTACTTGCTCCAAACTCATATCTCTCCCAAAAACTCCAGCGCAACATTTGGGGCAACTCCTGCAATAAGAGGAGTCTGTGGCAGCCACCGCCATTAGCTGATGATGTATTGCTTCAATTAAGTGATTCTTTAACTACACACACCCCAGTTGTTAAGCAATCTTGCAATAGTTGAGATAAGTATGGCCTGAAGGCCAGAGTGAGGGACAAAAGGAGGAGGGGTAAGAAGGGATGGGGGGTAAGGTTAGGAATAGAGTTTAGGGCGTTAAGGGAAGACGTTTAGGGAGAAAGAGGTTAGGAGTTGTGGAGTGATGGGGGAGGGAAAATTAGGTGGCAGGGGAGGCTTTAGTTTGGAGAGGAGAGAAGAGAGACTTACGGAGAGAAGTTTGACCCTGTAGCAAGGTGATGAGGAGAGATGTTGTAGGAGAGATGTGGGAAAGGAGAGGTTGTTGGAGGGTAGAGGCTGTGGGAGGGTAGAGATTGTGGGAGGGTACAGGTTGTGGAGAGAGTGATGATGTAAGGCAGAGATTGTGGAAGGGAAAAGGTAGGAAGGGTGGCGATGTGAAAGGGGAGACGTAGAAAAGAGGTTGTGGAAGGGAGAGGTTGTGTAAGGGGCGAGGTTGTGGGAGAGAAGAGATTGTTTTAATGGTGGTGTTGTGAGAAGGGAAGGAGTGTGGGAGAGGAGAGAAAGGAGGGAAGAGTTTGTTTTAGAGGTGGCAATGCGAGAGGGAAGAGATTGTGGGAGGGGAAAGGTTGTGGAGAGGAAGAAGTTATGGAAGGAAGAGGAGGGTGTGGAAGGGGGAAAATTCATTGGAGGGAAGAGGTTGTGGAAGGAGGAGAAGTTATGGGAGGGGAGAGGTTGAGGGACTGGAAATGTTAAAGAGAGCAGATTGTGGGAAGGGAGAGATTGTGAGGAAAGTGAAGTTGAGAGAGAGAGAGATAGAGAGAGAGAGGAGAGGTTACGGAACGGAAAAAAGGTGTTGGACCAGAAAGACTGTGGAAGAAAGACATTGGGAGGGGATGAGGGAGGAAGAGATTGTGGGAAAGAAAAAGCTATGGAAGGGGAGAGATCGTGCGAAGGAAGAGGCAGTAGAATGGGTGAAGCTGTGAGTAGAAAAGAGGGTGTTGGACTGGAGGAGCGGTGTTGGAGTGACAGGCAAGTGATGGGGTGGAAGGGGTGAGGGAGGAAGTAAAGACAAGGGTAGAAAGGTATCAGTGGCTAGGTGAGGAAGTGGAGACGAGTTAGGGGTAGGCGGCTGGGGAAGTTATGTGGGGCAGGTAGGTTGGGTAGGTAGGTAGGTGGGCGCGGGATTATAGAGCATCTCGCTCCACCTCTGTAATTACTGTAATTATGTTGAGGCATCCGTTTGAAGAAGATCGATTATTACTGTTTTAAGACACCGTAGAAGCTTTTAAGTTTCTTTATTAATAAAAGACAAATTACAGTGGCAAATATATAAATATATATATATATATATATATATATATATATATATATATATATATATATATATATATATATATATATATATATATTTATTTATTTATTTATTTACATGTGTGTGTGTGTGTAATAAAATCACAGTAAACAGGTGATATCACAATATGCAGAACAACCACTGTGAAAGAATAGCGAAATTCCAAGCACTTTCGTGACTTCTCACATTGTCAAGGAACTATAAAAACAAAACATCAACAGGAAGGTATATAAGGGCAATACTACATCTGACAGTCGCGTCACACCACCCGACTCTGTGAAACACAACTGATACTCTACCCAAACATTAAGATTTTTTACTTGTCTAATGTATCATTAAATTCTTCCCAAATTTTAAATTTTATTAATTATAAATGAATCGAACTTATGTAAACCAAGACGACCATAGACTTTCTTGATACAACTTTGTCATCCTTTTGAAAATCAATTGGATGGTTAAAATCTCTCAAGATTAATGTCTTTAATAAGTTCAAATGGACAAATACAAGAGGAAACAACTTCAGACTACCCAAACCATAATGCAGGGCAAACTTAAAATTTTATTTCTCACTAATGAACCTAATGAATAGTCTACCCGCCAAAGAAGTTTCAGTGAGGACAGTGAAGCATATCAAAACTCAGTTTCAATTAGTTTACAGACAAAATAGTGGGGACCTTGCAGGAGTCACAGGCTTCTCTTAACCTTGAGACTACTATAGATGCTGCTGAAAATATAAATATAAGTAAATATACATATTAAGTGGATTACGAACGGAATGTTCGTTCATATGAATCAATGACAAAGTAATCAGTTAAAACTGGGAACGAACCGTGTGAAGACTTGATGAAGGTTCAATAGAAAGTTGTTTATGATTTCAAGATAATGCAAGTTGAAAAACAGTATTTTGAAAATCACAAATTACCCATTAAATGGACTGGAAAGTAGACGATGTTTCAGTCCGTCATTTACTATCATGAAATAACAAGTGTGAAACAAAATGAAAAAAAAAGAAAGGTGAGGGAAGAGGGAGGTGTAAAAACAGCCAAAGTCAAGTCACACTCTTCAGAAAATAACACTTGCATGGATCTGACCTCAGCCTGTCTCCTAACCTCCTGTGCTCTCTCCTAACTTCTTTTTGACTTTTATGCAAAATGAGGAAGAGTTGTATGTGGAATAATGGAATTAAGTACACCAATGGTAGTAGAAATACACTAATAGTGAAGAAATGAATATATATATATATATATATATATATATATATATATATATATATATATATATATATATATATATATATATATATATATATATTATATATATATATATAATCTTGAAGCCTTTTTATCCACTTCTCCGAGGCTATGGGACCCACAATTTACACTAGAGGTGGACCCCATCCTATATATATATATATATATATATATATGCAGAATAGATAAAAATTATCAATTAGCAAGAACTCGTTTAAAATTAAGTCCTTTCTAAAAAAAATTCTTATAAGTTTAAAGATATATTTTTTTCATTTATGTAATGTAAAATTAATAATTTTGTACTAAAGTACCTTAGAAAACTTACCTACCTTTATTATAACAAGCGCAGTTTAATTTAGCCCAATCCAACTAAATATATTTTAGATAAGTTTACAATAATTTAGTAATAAACAAACACAATGAAATATATATTTTTTCGTTAGTTTCAGAATGATTTTTGCGAAATTATTTCATACACAAATTTTCGCTTACCTTATTCGGCAAGAAGAGCGTTGCTATATAAGCCAAAAATCGCAAGTTTTACCTATTAGGCACGACATATATATCAATAATATCACAGTGAACAAGTGATTTCGCAAAAATTCAAAATTTCACTGTTTCTCACAGTGGTTGCAGGCAGGTAGGGGTACGTAGGTGGGGGTGTTACCTAGTAATTTTCTGAACGATCCCTTTCTTACCGAATACTCATGTATTTTTATTCTAGAACTATTCAGATTTTGTTACGTAACATAAACTTATGTAAAGAGAAATATTCTACCACAAATAAGCAAAATGAAAAACGGGCGCCTAGCAGCGCGAAGTCTCGGCAAGAAAAGAGAAAAGTCAATCTGCACATTTTCACGTTTACGTCAGGAAGAGTTGACGTTAATTGACCTGAATTTCAAACAAAATTTCATTGAAAATTTGACAGAACACAGGAGATAAGGGATGCATTACACTGGATAATCAGTGGATGCTGGGGAGACCCAAAAGCTGGAAATCAACTTCACAAACACAGGTAAGGTCACAAAAGCTGTCACGATTGGAGCGATAAATCTGTAGTGATATTGACTGTAGATAAATAAGAAGTAATGAGTGAAAAACAGTCTCGTACAGGACAATAGACATAAAATCTTAAGACTCGTATAAAAATACGACCTTGGGGAGCACAACAATGTAGTAGAAGGGAATCCCACACAGCGGGGCTGAATATTAAGACACCTTCTAATATATGAATGGAGAAATATCACAACAGATATCTAATCTAAATAGAAATTAGAGGCTTCATTATTGTGTGATCATTAAGATATAGTAGTAGTTCATTGTAATGCGATGAAAGGAATTCTACATTAATATGTGGATTACGACGAAAGATTAAAAAGATAGAATTGATAATAGATATAATATACTTACAAGCAGTAGCGGTCGTGTATAGGCACTGCGGAACTGCAGTACTCTCTATTTTCACTCGATATTATCAATAACATTCAATATAATGAGTCTTTTTTTCTTTAATTCTTTCTTTATACTTGTACATTACATAATCCTTAAGTTTAATGTCAGCAACCATCCCCTAGTACATGAAAAAAAAAAAATCCTTGTATTGATCTGTGCATTTCACAGTTCCAACGACTCAGTGTTTGGCTGTTGTGCGCATGCGCACATGTCCGAGATAAGATGCTGCACGCTAGGTAGAGAGAGCACTGTCGCTGACGCAGTGCCGACCCTGTTGTGTAATTTAGTGGGTTTTTTTATTCAGCGACGTGTGTTGTGCTTATGAACCATGTACCACATTCTTGAATGTGATAAATTATAGAATTAGATGATTATCATGCTTCCAGCTATTTTATTTAACTCATAGTTTTTTTCTCTTTTATTTTACAGAAAATTTAAATAATTTAATCATGGCCTTCTTGCATCCCCAAGAAATAAGTTCTGTGACTGTAAGTGAACTCTCAATGAGAAAGTTTTTATATGATTGTTTCGTTTTAAAAAATATTTAAACAATGGCTAAAAATGTTCTGAAGCAGCACCTCCACTAATTTTAGCTACGAGCCGCCACTGCTTACAAGATTTAAAAAAAATAGAAAACAGAAAGGTTCGTATCAACGATACGGAGACTAGGCCATAACTTTAAATTACAAAAAAAAGGCAAAAACCTAAAATTTTAGTAAATTTAAGGAGCTGCCCCATCGTGCACAGCGGAAATAAAACCACCTACACGTCACTGTCAGCAGCCAATGACCACCATATACAAGATTTCCCGCTCCACGTT
The DNA here is from genome assembly GCA_009830355.1 of Cherax destructor. Taxonomy (NCBI): domain Eukaryota; kingdom Metazoa; phylum Arthropoda; class Malacostraca; order Decapoda; family Parastacidae; genus Cherax; species Cherax destructor. The sequence continues at coordinate 34,187 of WNWK01000512.1, read as the reverse complement.
ATAGGACCAACTGCAGGACAAAAATCATCCGCGCTTCTGTTATAAGTTATTAATTTTAGCGCTTAGTTATGATTGTAATAATAATTTTAATAAGGTTATTAACGCTTTCCCCAGTTCTCAACAATTGGCACTCCTTCAAGAGTGTCGGAACGAGTCATTATCTGAGACCAGTGTCAGGCCGCTGCTACAACAACTGCAAGCTTTACAAATGTATAGAAATTTGGTACTACAACAGCTCTTCGCCTTGAAAGGAAAAAAGCATCATAAACAGGAACTTACAGACACACACACACATGGTGTCGAGCGTTGTTTCTCAAAAAACGAACTTTGGGGAAAAAGATTTACGGAAGATCCCGAAGTGTACGGAAATGACAGTGACTAAGCGTTGGAATAGCAGAAAGATATTTCAGGTAGTATCTTATGTTAAAATAATTCGTTACTGATTAAATATAGGTGAAAGATATAGTAAAACACTCTCGTAAAATTAATGGAAAAAGTCTTATTTTGCTTGTTCTTGAGAGCCTGGACTAGATTTCTGTCTAGTTTTGAACCGAAATGGAAAAACTATGTGAGCAAACTCAAAGGATTAATTGAACCTGATTTGATTGATAACAATAAACGTGCGTGAAGATATTATGAAAAGTCTCATACTATAGTGGATAAATAAATGGATAAGAACATTTTTATAGAGAAAAGAAATGGTAGATGGAATCGCAGAATGCAGGAAAGTGTAATATGGAAATAGTTCAAGAGGATTATTATTCATGGGAAAGTACTAAACCCATTGTGGTTATATAGTGCTTGAGAAATGGGTGGCAGTAAGGTTTAATCTGAGGAAAAGGAATGCTAGCTCAGATTCCTTATACGACAGCTTTGCTTGGCTAAAGTTCTGCAGCATTTTATAGTGGATTACGCATAAGGCACAACGAATACTGGAATCCTCAATGGATAACAACAAGGTCAACGGGCGTATAGTTCTTCCCACTAGCAACACCGCTATTATAGTTTCACTCATTTCCTATAAAGTCAAAACTGATGTGACAGTGACGTCATCTAAACCCATTAAGTGCATCACATGTGTGTGACTAGAAAAATGTGCAAGTCGGACCGAAACGTCGTCATAAGTTTGTTTACTAAGTGAGGGTTATTTGTGTATCACCTGAACCTATGTTGACAATACATGTAACACCGCCGGAGTCAACACAATTCACTGGTAATTCTTTCGTGCAAAGCCCTCTGGGAGTGATAATAACCCTTCTGTTTATAAATTAAATTTAGAATTCCATGCGGAATGTGATGACATAAGAGTGAGGACAGGCTGAAATCTGAAGCCAGTGCAGCAGTGCCTAGTGATGACATAAGAGTGAGGGCAGGCTGAAATCTGAAGCCAGTGCAGCAGTGCCTAAGCGCCCGTAATGAAGCTAATAGATTTTTTTCGATTTATATCGAGAATTAAAAATAACACGAGTCGAAAGGTTATTCTCAGCTCTCCATATTTTTAGTAAGGCTTCATTTAGATTATGCCACGTATTTCTGGTGTCCATTCCGACTCCATACTGTAAGATAGATATAAATGAATTAGCGAACGTACAGAGAAAGAGAAATATAATCAAGTTTATAAGAAAATTTTCACACAGTTATAGCGAGATCCTTGAACCTACATTCTATTGAAAGAATGAGGAGAGATATGCTTCAAGTATATAAGTAAAAAACATAAATAAATAAAGGAAATATAAATAAGGTGCTAAGGATGTCTAATTAAGAACGTCCATGTAGAAGTGGATTCAAACTGGATAACTTCTGATTTACAAAGTATTCAGGAATATGCAAATTAGGCAACAGACTTTAGACTAGTGGAACAATCCACCAAGTAGAATCACTGAAGCTAACACCATGGGTAGCTTTAAAAATAGGTTCAAGGCTCCTCTATTATGTTCTAATTCCATGTTTCAGGTGTAGCGAATTCTGCATAGAAAAAACGGCCCAGGATTTTAATACACGACTGCTCGAACATAAATATTTGTCAAGAACGCACACTGGTAAGAATGCGTGTGGTAAAACACAAGGTGAAAAACGCATATTTTATGGCCAGGGACATGAGAAGGATAGTCAGGAGGAAGTTCATGGAACCTGCTCTCGTCCAAGTCTTCAACACTATAGAGGGAAAACCATGGAACTCTTATGCTTGTTCAACTACTCACCTATATTGTGTCATCACGCCTCACTTGACCTCAGGCACGCTGCAGCCCAAGGCACATGACCCAGGCTCTCCCCTCAACACTTACCTTGATGGGATCGTTGATTTATAATAGCTTAAGCTGTTTCATGTGTCTTTATCTTCCAATCATGAATCGTGAATGGAAAAAAAGGTCAGGATTTAATACGAACAGATGTCATAAGACATTTAATATTTTATTGGTTTAAATGCTTCAGACTTTTTACGATTACTGACCCCCAGTGACTACCCAGTATGGACCCATACTCCCTTCATCAGACTGTGGAAATCATCGTCCCATACCCCCATTATTTGGTTCCGATACCTCCAAGAGGTATGGATACTCCCCGGTTAAGACTCCCTTCTTTAGAGGATCATCTGACCTGGGATGTCCACGAACTTCATGTAAGGCAATTAAACTTAGAATTTGCAAGTTTACATGAGTTTAGAAACTGATGTTGAGTACCTCGCGAGAATACTAATTATTTATTATTAACACATCGGCAGTTTCCCATCAAAATAAGTGTAAGTTGATTCCTAATAACGGCTTGAAATTACTTTTTCTTCTAATAAAAGCAAGTCTAGAGGCACTTGTGTTTTCTTCTTGTCGGAAGCAAGCCATTTGAATCCGATGCAAATTATAATGAGAATACGTTGAACGTGACGTTAGTCTCGATATTTGACACATTTGGACCACTGACGATATATTTCCACACACAGTCTCTAGGAAGCTAATCTAATAATCTGAAAGCAATCGTTTGAAGCCTTTGATAATTTAATCTGCAACAAATAGATAGCCAGATAATCGGCAGACCAACAAGCTTAGTTACATTTTGTCGAGCAATAATAATCCCAAGTGCAACATAATTAGCGAATTATGTCAAGTGCGCGTTAAACTCAACAAACCTGCGATACCGTGGTGACTTTTGCCTTGCCTTGTATTGTATTTTCCTCTCGCACGAGAGATACATCCTTACGTAGATCCGAAGAGCGTACTGCCGATAACACTGAAGAATGATGAATTAGATACATTTGCAGCATCTGGGTATCTTTACTTTGTAAGATACCCTGATGTTTCACATGTGGCTAATTCATCATATCTTATCGGTATTTTGTGCCACTGATATTCAACACCGAAAAAAACACTTACGGTACAGAACAAGCTTTTATTGAGACAACGTTGTTATCCCTTTACCAGGCCAGGTGTTCCTCATATTTGATTCTGCCATAGAGGGTATTTAAGAGGCGCCTAAAATAAATAAACTTGACAAATGAACACAAATAAATATGTCTTAGAATTGCTTATATTATCAGAATATAGGTTGCAAATGTTGCAGTGTCTCAAATTTGATGCTTGGCCTGATAAAGGGTTAAACATGAAGGAACAGGGACTGTCTAGGTCTGGTCCTCCAGGAGAACGTCTAGTCAATACTGTGACTGAAACAATACGTATATAACCCGCACATAGAAGAAAGAAACTTTGTGACAATGTTTGGGTTCGACTTGGACCATTAATTAGTTAATGGTCTAAGTCGGACCGAAACATCGTCATAAGTTTTTTTCGCCTATGTGTGTGGGTTATCTGTGTATACATGTATATAAGAAAAATTCAAGTGAACTAATATCCTCAGTCGTAAAACTCATTACATTCACCTGTTCATTGAAATTATATTAATACCAGACAACTCTTGATAAAGCTCTCCTAGAGCTTTGTCAAGAGTTGGTAAAGCTCTTGACAAAGCGAAACATTATTACAAGAAATGTTTGTTTAGCAATATGAGTCTTCAATCTTACGTGCAAATAAAAAAAGAGCATAGCATAAGAAAGGAGGAGCACTGCTGCAGGCCTCCTGGCTCATGGTAGGCATCTAATGTCCTCGCAACATGAAGCAAGCCTAGTTCGCTAGGCTCATGTTGTTTGTACGATCGGTGGCGGAATGGATATTGTGACACGTACGTTGTGTAGTCTCTTGAGGCGGGACAGTGTGTTGTGGGGTCGAGCCCTGGCCTGCCGCAGTTTGGTAAATGTTTCAATAGCACTTGTTTCGTGGTTTCATTGATATATATATATATATATATATATAATATGTCGTGCCGATTAGATAAAACTGGTCAATTAACAAGAACTCATTTAAAATTAAGTCCTTTCTAAAATTTCCTCTTATACGTTTAAAGATATATTTTTTTTCATTTATGTTACCGTAAAAAATTATATTTTTGTACCAAAAGAAACTTTGAAAACCTACCTAACCTTATTATAGCAAGTGCAATTTAATTTAGCCTAATCCAACTAAATATATTTTAGATACTTTTACAATAATTTAATAATAAACAAACACAATGAAATATATTTTTTTCGTTGGGTTCAGAATGATTTTTGTGAAATTATTGCATACACAAATTTTCGCTTGTCTTATATGGCAAAAAGAGCGTTGCTATTTAAGCCAAAATAGCAACTTTTACCTAATCGGCACGACATATATATATATATATATATATATATATATATATATATATATATATATATATATATATATATATATATATATATATATATTCCAGCACACCAGCTGTCCACCACCGAGGCAGGGTGACCCGAAAAAGAAAGCTATCAGGATTATCTCTCTTTACATTTAGTAATTTTTACAGGATAAAGGGTTGTTAGCCTCTTGCTCCTGGCGTTTTAGTCGTCTCTTACGACACACGTGGCTTATGGAGGAAGGATTCTCTTCCACTTTTTTATGGAGATGAAAGGAAATATATAAGAATAAGAACTATTAAGAAAACAGAAGAAACCTCAGATGGGTATGTATACATACACATGTACATGCATGTGTAGTGTGACCTAAGTGTAAGTAGAAGTATCAAGATATACCTGTTATCTTGCGTGTTTATGAAACAGAAAGAAGACACCAGCAATCATATTGTGTAAAATAATTACAGGTTTCCGTTTTACAGTCATTTGGCAGGACGGTCGTACCTCCCTGGGTGGTTGCTGTCTACCAACCTACTACCACAGGACGGTAGTACCTCCCTGGGTGGTTGCTGTCTACCAACCTACTACCACAGGACGGTAGTACCTCCCTGGGTGGTTGCTGGCTACCAACCTACTACCACAGGACGGTAGTATCTCCCTGGGTGGTTGCTGTCTACCAACCTACTACCACAGGACGGTAGTACCTCCCTGGGTGGTTGCTGTCTACCAACCTACTACCACAGGACGGTAGTACCTCCCTGGGTGGTTGCTGGCTACCAACCTACTACCACAGGACGGTAGTACCTCCCTGGGTGGTTGCTGGCTACCAACCTACTACCACAGGACGGTAGTACCTCCCTGGGTGGTTGCTGTCTACCAACCTACTACCACAGGACGGTAGTACCTCCCTGGGTGGTTGCTGGCTACCAACCTACTACCACAGGACGGTAGTACCTCCCTGGGTGGTTACTGCTACCAACCTACTACCACAGGACGGTAGTACCTCCCTGGGTGGTTGCTGTCTACCAACCTACTACCACAGGACGGTAGTACCTCCCTGGGTGGTTGCTGTCTACCAACCTACTACCACAGGACGGTAGTACCTCCCTGGGTGGTTGCTGGCTACCAACCTACTACCACAGGACGTAGTACCTCCCTGGGTGGTTGCTGTCTACCAACCTACTACCACAGGACGGTAGTACCTCCCTGGGTGGTTGCTGGCTACCAACCTACTACCACAAGACGGTAGTACCTCCTGGGTGGTTGCTGGCTACCAACCTACTACCACAGGACGGTAGTACCTCCCTGGGTGGTTGCTGGCTACCAACCTACTACCACAGGACGGTAGTACCTCCCTAGGGGGTTGCTGGCTACCAACCTACTACCACAGGACGGTAGTACCTCCCTGGGTGGTTGCTGTCTACCAACCTACTACCACAGGACGGTAGTACCTCCCTGGGTGGTTGCTGGCTACCAACCTACTACCACAGGACGGTAGTATCTCCCTGGGTGGTTGCTGGCTACCAACCTACTACCACAGGACGGTAGTACCTCCCTGGGTGGTTGCTGGCTACCAACCTACTACCACAGGACGGTAGTACTCCCTGGGTGGTTGCTGTCTACCAACCTACTACCACAGGACGGTAGTACCTCCTGGGTGGTTGCTGGCTACCACCCTACTACCACAGGACGGTAGTACCTCCCTGGGTGGTTGCTGTCTACCAACCTACTACCACAGGACGGTAGTACCTCCCTGGGTGGTTGCTGGCTACCAACCTACTACCACAGGACGGTAGTACCTCCCTGGGTGGTTGCTGGCTACCACCCTACTACCACAGGACGGTAGTACCTCCCTGGGTGGTTGCTGTCTACCAACCTACTACCACAGGACGGTAGTACCTCCCTGGGTGGTTGCTGGCTACCAACCTACTACCACAGGACGGTAGTACCCCCTGGGTGGTTGCTGGCTACCAACCTACTACCACAGGACGGTAGTACCTCCCTGGGTGGTTGCTGGCTACCAACCTACTACCACAGGACGGTAGTACCTCCCTGGGTGGTTGCTGTCTACCAACCTTCTACAAAGATTACACCAACTGACTTTTATGACTTTCGAAGTGCAGACCAAGTTGGAACTTGATCATGACATTCAAAATACATCTGGACATTAACGATGTAATTAAGACCGGATTACTCAGCATGAGATGAACCAGGTCGAAGGACCATAGCTGGAAGCTCACCACTGAGATGGATCACTGAGCTGGATCACTGAGATGGATCACTGAGATGGATCACTGAGATGGATCACTGAGCTGGATCACTGAGATGGATCACTGAGATGGATCACTGAGATGGATCACTGAGCTGGATCACTGAGCTGGATCACTGAGATGGATCACTGAGATGGATCATGGAGTGGTTACGAAAGACTTGTATAGCATTAGGGAGACATGAACTTGGAAAAAAAAACACAGTTAAAGCGAGACCCATTTACGGTTTTAAAAGCGATTACGGCAGAGACAAATCATGTCAGCTAACCTATAGTTAAGCATTGGCTTCGGAGCTGGAGCTTAACGTCAGCAAATTCCTCTTGGTAAGAACAGTGAAGCATTCACGCACAGGATTCAACATGTGAACAACGTGTTGTAACATGTACTTCCCCTATTGACAATCTGAAGCAAATTTGTAACTTGACTTTCGTCGTTTTCCCGGTGAATGTAATATTCTTCACACATAGTAAAGTGCGAGTCTGCTTTACATCAAGAGCTTTCCTGATTTTATAATCTCTAAATTCAAATGAAATACTGAAGTTATTCTGATTCAATCACTGTATATCTCTGTGACTGCATTTTTTAACCTCTGGGTGTGCTCGTGTGTGTGTGTGTATACGTACTCACCTAGTTGTACTTGGGTTACTTGCCTAGTCATGGTTTGAGTCTGGGCTCCTGGCCCCCCTACTACTCATGAGAGCTCACTTTCTCTAAAAACAACGTTTGGAATCTACTTCCACACTTTCCTCATCCAGATTATTCCATTTTCTAAATATCTTTAAACGGAAGAAATACTTTCTAACATCCCTGTGATGTATTCGGATTTTTAATTTCTTTCTTTGTACCCGGTTCCCTCCCTTCAAACAATCTTTCTCATGTTTTTTAGGAGCTCGTAGCGAATCTCTGGTCATTCTCTAGAGTGCAAACGTTTTTACTCAAGGTCATGTGACAGCTCTGTGTTGGTGCTGACGTATTTCAGGCGAGCATACGCTGCCGAGGTTATTCGTGATCTTCAAATGGTAGCTAGCACAGATCTTTGTGTAATTTTCCCAGGTCTCCGGTATGTATTATGATAGTTTTACAACGTCTGCAAAGAAGAATAAATAGAACTCTCGTCAGGCAAGTCGTTTACCTATACTTCTTCAGGAACAGAATCGTCCTTGCACAGATTCTTATTAGAAATCACTCTACCTGCCCCTCATTGGAGGTTCCTTGATGCTGGCGAGGGGCTCTTGATCTAGGGAATTGGGTCTGAACTCCAGTTCTTTGAATTTAGACTGAATGCCTTCCATCCCCTCGTCCCCCAGGCGCTGTGTAATCCCTCCGAGTTTAGCGCTTCCAATAATAATAATCACTACCTCCTGTCAATCAGGTATTCCTTTATTCAGCAAAGTAAATTTTCATTTTCTTCTTTTCTAGGGTTAGTCTCCTGTGAATAACAGCATCAAATGCCTTCTTACAGTCCAAAAAATTGCGGTCCAGCCATCCCACTTTATCTTGCAAAATCAATATTAATCTGTTATGGACCTCCAGTAGGACTGCGAGATAGAATTTACCTTCCTTTACCTCTGTCAGACGTTGCTTATGACTCGATGCCTCTCCAGGAGTTCCACCACTTTTCTTATTATCTTCTCCATTGCTTAAGATTGTATGTACGTCAAGGATATTGGCCTCTAGTATAATGTTTCTTTATCCCCTTGCTTGAATAATGGAAAGACATTTGCCATTTTTTTTTACTTTACTGAAATGTATCCTGTCTCTAGTTGTAGATTTATGTGAGAGATTAACACAGCCTCGGCTTTCTGTCTAAGGATTCAAAATATCTTGTCAAGTTCCATTGCGTATGATGTGTCCACGTCGCTTAGAAGCTTTTCTACTTCGATCCCTGTTGTGATGATATTCTGTTTCCGTTGGTCAGTCCGTTTTCTTCTACTCTCTCGTATCACTTCTGTTTCTTCGGTGACTACCTCAGTGATTCACATGTTTAGTTCCTCACAGACTTCACTGGTGTTGATCGTCTGTTTTACTTCCATTCGTATGATACAACAAAAGTCCTTCTTCGTCATCTTCGTCCTAAAGTTGATGATAAGTTTTGGAGTCCTTTTCTACTGTTGTCTCTGTTTTCGTATATGTCTGTCTCGACTCTCTTTCCTCGCAGACTGGTCGTTTTCTGTCCTCGTCCTCTGTCCTTTGCTCACATTTACATTTATCTTGCTTTGCTGTGATGGTACTCTTGTACCATTTTTTGTTTTTCATTCCTACTTTGCTTGTTGAACTGAAAGATCACCGCTTATCTTTTCTGTGTCTTCTTTCCCTGTTTGGCATGTATTTATCCTGTGCCTCTCAGCATTTTCTGCAAGGCACTCTATCATCCCTTCTGTTATCATTTATACCAATTTCTCTTCCCACTGGCTCGGGCTAAGGCATTCTTTCATCAGCACATATTCCCCTGGCTTGACTTGCCTCTCTCCTCCTCCCAAACTTCTTTCAAGATACATTTCTACCATTTATGTGTGTGTGTGTACACAGGCGGTTATGTCCTTGTGAATCATGAGAGAGAGATAGTGTGTGTGTGTTTGCCCACACGCACACACACACACACACGCACACGCACGCACACGCACACACACGATATTTGAGCTTCAGTTTTTAGGCCCTTCTCTTAAAGTTAAATTAGTTATTGTGATCTTGATCTATCTTGCATTGAAGGATTAACTTGTTTTAGTTGCTATTATATTGCTCACCTTCTCTCTTCCACGTTTATTACTCATATGTAAATGTTACCTAATATCTCTACTAGTCATCTGAGAATTCAGTTTCCGGGTCTTCGCATGTTAGCTATCTTTGTTTACGTTCTGTTTTTCTGAGTGCTTTGTGTATCATAATCACGTTACCTCTATTTTTAGCATCGTAAACACCTACCTGAAGGTCAGTCCGGGGGATCATCACCCCAGTGACGCTGTCCTTGACCGGGCCTCCCGGTGGATCAGGGAGAAATCAACCAGGCTATTACTGCTGGCCGCACGCAATTCAACGTCCGAGCCACAGCCCGGTTGATCGGGCACTGATTTCAAGTAACTGTCCAGTTCGCTCTTGAAGGCAGCCAGGGGTCTATTTCTCAACACTGGTACTAGCCATGTTGTAAATCAATGTCTTTTTTATTTTTTGTGTGTGTTTTATTAAGAGTGGTCTCCATGCTGGTACAGTTTACTGAAGAGTGATCAAACATTTCTTTAAATTTTTCTAAATTCATTTTTTTAATGATCCTGAATGTGTGTACTGTTAGTGATACTTTAGGTGTAATATTAATGCCTAGATCTTGTATGTTTGTATGCGTTATGTATGGTATCTTTACGTTCCCACCGGTTTTATTTACCTTGGATCTGCTGGAGTTGGTTTGCAATAGTAAATTTCCCACCATTCTTGTAACCGATCCGGGTCATCTTTTAGTTTTCGAAACTCATCGGTTGTGAATCTTTTCGTTAGTTTTACGTCATCTACGAACATGGACACTCACTATTGTAAGACAACGGGAAGATAGCTTACTTATTCCAGGAAGAATAAGACTCAAGAAAAAAAACGTGAGGTTCAACTTCTTTATTCATTACTTGTCTCTTAGCTTAGTATCGGTCTGTTGAAACTCCCTGTATTTTTTTTTCTTCCAAGATGGTGATGAATACTTGAGGATTTGTATGGCATAAGTGATGTACAGATTCTGCAGTTCTTTTTTTTATTAGTTCCTGAAGGCAGTTTTGACATTTATCAGCTGTGCATGTGTCGCTGGTGCTACCTTGTTGATGTGTCGTTGGTGTTACCTTGTTGTGTCGCTGGTGTTACCTTGTTGTGTCGCTGGTGTTACCTTTGTGTCGCTGGTGTTACCTTTGTGTCGCTGGTGTTACCTTTGTGTCGCTGGTGTTACCTTTGTGTCGCTGGTGTTACCTTTGTGTCGCTGGTGTTACCTTTGTGTCGCTGGTGTTACTTGTGTCGCTGGTGTTACTTTGTGTCGCTGGTGTTACCTTTGTGTCGCTGGTGTTACCTTTGTGTCGCTGGTGTTACCTTTGTGTCGCTGGTGTTACCTTTGTGTCGCTGGTGTTACCTTTGTGTCGCTGGTGTTACCTTTGTGTCGCTGGTGTTACCTTTGTGTCGCTGGTGTTACCTTTGTGTCGCTGGTGTTACCTTTGTGTCGCTGGTGTTACCTTTGTGTCGCTGATGTTACCTTTATGCCGCTGGTGTTACCTTGTTGATGTGCGCTCCATGGAAGAGGTTGGGTGTGTGCTTGGGTTTGGATGTTTGCCTTTACGTATTCATGTTTGCTTATGAGTGTGTGCGCTTATACATGGGTGTCTCTGTGTACTTCTTTAAGTATAATTGCCTGTTTATACTTTCTTAGCTGAATTTGCCAGACTCTGTCACCGAAGTTGCGGATTATTTTAGCTTCCTTTAAGCAACTCTCTTCTTTTCAATTTCTCAGCTACTATAACTCTAAGAATTATTTCCGAAGTCTCTACGCTTATTTTCTTCGGTGTCAGCATTGTTAATTCCTCTGAATTATTTATATACTGTGATCGTGTCTCCTATTTTTCTACGTTCTTCTGGAGTTGTAGGGTTCGTTCCCTGCAGTTTCCTGCATGTGAAAGTCAGGCAGCAAGCCGACACGTAGATAATAAAATAAACATTGACAGAGGAAGACTATTGAAAACGACGTTTGGTACAGCGAGAGCGTGAATTTATGTTCTGTTTATGTACATGTGTGCGCAGGACACTTCTGCATGTGTGTACACTATTTTTGCAAGTGTACAGACATATTTGTGAGTGTATACATATGTTTGTGAGTACATATGCTTTTGAGCACATGTTTGTGTGAGATCACGCGTTTATGTTTGTGTTTGTTCATATGTTTGTGTTTGTCCATATGTTTGTGGTTGTCCATGTTTGTGGTTGTCCATATGTTTGTGGTTCTCCAATATGTCGGGTTGCTTATGTGTGTGTGACCACAGTGTGTACATGAGTGTGACCATAAGTCTATCAAATATACGTCAACTCGAGCAAGTCATGGCAATGGAAGCTCTTCTATGACTGAAAATCTTACCTCGTAAATTTTACAAGTGATATCTTCCCAGTTCTGTTAGGCGCTTCTGGCAGCCAACACTCCCTCGAGTGGTCACTAGTTTTACTAATCACCACTTCCTCGAGTGGTCACTAGTTTTACTAATCACCACTTCCTCGAGTGGTCACTAGTTTTACTAAACACCACTCCCTCGAGTGGTCACTAGTTTTACTAATCACCACTCCCTCGAGTGGTCACTAGTTTTACTAATCACTACACCCTCGAGTAGTCACTAATTTTAACAAATCATCACTTATCTTGTCACCAAGTGAAAAGTTTTCTTAATCAGGATTTTATCCGCACCTAGTTTCTTCTTACGAGAATGGTGCCTAACAACAACCATCTTGGCATCAATATTTGCCACACAGAAGAAGCATCTGCCGGGGATATTTGAGGCTTCTCGGAACTGGTCTAGGAGTCAATAAAAGCATCACCACCTTGTAATGCATTACTGAGCGAGGATTAGCTACAGTATGGTGGATACGAGAATGAAGATTGACAGAGCATAGATGAGAAATATTTCACCGATTAGTCAAGACAATGAGCGAACAGTCCAGGGAAAAAAATCTTTGCTAGGGCGAATTCATTTTAATTTTATATAGGGAATTATACAACTTAAACTAATCGAATAAAGTCGATGTTAGAACATTCATGCAAGAAATCTGTTATCTTCACTGAGAAGGTGAAAGAAAATAGGAAGCTGACCTGAGCATAATTTAGCTTGGATCTTCACAAATAACTCATAGTCTGTAGAATAAATTTTAGACAACGTTTCGGATGATGAACCAGAAGTTTCGCTTTACTACAGTGCTAACGTTGACGCGCTTGTCGCCGCTAATGCATCTAAATAGCCACAAGACAGAACAATACGTATCTGCCTTGATTTAAACGATATAAGTGACTGTCTGAGGCCGGGTGGCGCTCCATAACTTAGCTTGGACCGACTACCTAAGGTATCTGTGGTGGTTCATGTGCACAAAGCACCAGTTGCTGGTGGCAATGCTCACTCGCCTGGTGACTGATGTGAGTTGACATCAGTTTAAGATTTTCATAGGATTTTGTTCACTTTGGGAATGCAGTATGGTGGAACAACTTCCAGGTGACTATGTGATTATTGAAAAATAGTATACATAAGCAGCAACAGCAGCAGCAACAGCAGCAACAGCAGCAGGAAGAGTATTTACACAGTAGAAGCAGCAGGAGTAAATATCCAGTAGTAATAGAAGCAACACATGAAAAAGGTGCAGAAGAATTTATACTGTAGCATTTACAACAGATTTATTTATCAGGCAGCAATTTAAGTAGCAGCAAAAGCAGCAACAACAGTAGAACTATTTAAACAGCAGCATTAATAATAGCCACAGCAAAAGCAATAGCCACTACAGGAAGAAAAATAAAGAAAATCATAAGTACAGAGGCATAAGCGAAAAAGAAACAAAGAAAAAGCTGCGTTTTTCGACCTCCGAGGTCCTCTTCAACAGATTTATAATACATTTATCGTGTAATAAAAACTGCACCAACAATAATAGTATGGGTATTTGTAAAGCAGTAATTGTATACGCAAAAACCTTATTTAAATATTAATAATAGCAGCAGAAGCAGCAGGAACAAAACCAAAAACATTAGCTGGAATATTTATATAATTGCAGCAACAACTGTGCTGTAGTAATAGCAGCAATAAAAGCAGCACAAGTATTTTCATAGTAGAAATAACAGCAGAAGAAGTGTTTAAACAGTAGCGATATAAGCTGCGTGACTTCCTCTTAGAAGTACATGGACACCACAGTTGAAATGAAGCTCTGAACTGAATCATTCCTACCCGTCCTCCACATGCCATGCAATGTTGAGCCATTTGACTCAACTTCGATCTAACACACACAAACATGCTGGATACCCAAACCGCCTTCATTACGTTCCAAACCTTCCAGGAACGATCTCTTACTCTCCGTCCTTCCAGGGACGACCTCTTACTCTCCGTCCTTCCAGGGACGACCTCTTACTCTCCGTCCTTCCAGGAACGACCTCTTATTCTCCGTCCTTCCAGGAACGATCTCTTATTCTCCGTCCTTCCAGGAACGATCTCTTACTCTCCGTCCTTCCAGGAACGACCTCTTACTCTCCGTCCTTCCAGGGACGACCTCTTACTCTCCGTCCTTCCAGGAACGACCTCTTATTCTCCGTCCTTCCAGGAACGACTCTTATCTCCGTCCTTCCAGGAACGACTCTTACTCTCCGTCCTTCCAGGAACGACCTCTTACTCTCCGTCCTTCCAGGGACGACCTCTTACTCTCCGTCCTTCCAGGAACGACCTCTTACTCTCCGTCCTTCCAGGAACGACCTCTTACTCTCCGTCCTTCCAGGGACGACCTCTTACTCTCCGTCCTTCCAGGAACGACTCTTATCTCCGTCCTTCCAGGAACGACTCTTACTCTCCGTCCTTCCAGGAACGACCTCTTACTCTCCGTCCTTCCAGGAACGACCTCTTACTCTCCGTCCTTCCAGGAACGACCTCTTATCTCCGTCCTTCCAGGAACGATCTCTTATCTCCGTCCTTCCAGGAACGACCTCTTACTCCGTCCTTCCAGGGACGACCTCTTACTCTCCGTCCTTCCAGGAACGACCTCTTACTCTCCGTCCTTCCAGGAACGACCTCTTACTCTCCGTCCTTCCAGGAACGACCTCTTACTCTCCGTCCTTCCAGGAACGACCTCTTACTCTCCGTCCTTCCAGGAACGACCTCTTATTCTCCGTCCTTCCACCAATGATTTATTCAATCTTTTGGTTATTCTATTATGAACCATCTTTTCTAAATGATTAAACCAACTCAGCCGCTCCTCCGACCTCTAAAAATTATATACAGTAGTGAGAGCAACAGTTAGAGTAGGAATGTTGATACAGTAATTATGACACTAGAAGAAGCAGCAGTTACATTTATCATTAAAATGTATGCAACAACCACATTTAATTTTAAAATGCACGAAATATTAAACTTATTAACAGAAAAAGACAAAAGTATAATTAGAGAAACTCGTAATCCCTGTTGACTCGTGCAGCTCAGTGTTGACTAAATCCAGAACATGACATTTCGCGTCAGAGTCTGGTGTGTCAATATTATTATACTATATGCTTATTTATGTTCAACATGCACCTGGTGAATACATTTTCAAACTTGTACTTTAAACTGGGTATATGACTGTAAGACATATGTCCTCCATCCCTGATTCCACGTACTGGATCAGTACGTACATGAAGACACTCGCACTGATGGAAAGGCTCTTAGGACGTTAGTCCGTGATGTGCTTCTATTTGTTTGTTTTTATATTAGTTGGAGATCCGATCATCTCATCTTATGCCAGCAAAGAGCCTCGGTCATAGGACCAGTATCTCACTGAGACATTTTTAAGTTATTCGTGAGAAATAACGTACCACCAGATAGATGGGCATACAGACAAATATGGATATCAAGATAAGACTTCCCCGTCCAGTGACATAAACAAAGACGATAGTGAAGAGTTGTCATACTGAGCACCGAGGTGCAGCCATAACACTAATATAAACTACTGTACCATTTTCATATAATAGTATTATAATGGAAAACTTCAATGGTAATTTATTTCAGCAATATAGGTAGACTGTTATACATTAAAAAATATTTCGCCTAAATAATCAGAATACTATTAAAACGCTCTATGCTATTTCGGTTTGCATTGTTGTTAGAGACGCAGGAATTGAATCTTAATCTTTATATTTAATAACTTGGTTTCGTTCAATCAACAGTTTCTTTTAATAATCAGATCACCTGGCCTGGTCACAGACCGGGCCGTGGGGGGCATTGACCCCCGAAACCTTCTCCAGGTAAACCTGATAGTAGCATCATTATCATAGGTCCTCACCGTAGTGAGCATTTGTGGATATTTAACAGTTACCGAGTCATTATCTCATTAAGACCAGTGTCAGGACACACATTGGTACTTCCTGACGAATTAACTACCACTACCATTAGAAGCTCACATCCGACGCATAATCGCACCTGATCCACCACCTGACGCACAAAAGTATATTGTTCGCACCTGATCCACCACCTAGCACTCACGCGTTTTCGTAAACATAACAAATATCCACGACTGCATCTACACTTAATCAATATCAGTAAGAGACAAACCTGCATGAAGACTCGAGCGACCCTCTCGGTCCCTTCTGAATGTTGATTTATTTCAGAATCGTAAGAAAAAAACATGTCCAGGACTCTTTCTTTAGCAATTTATGACAGAACCAACCACTGGCAATAATCTGCCTGATTCAGGCAAACAAGGAGACCCTCGTAAATAAGAAGAATTTTGCACAACTATAAATCTATATAATTATAACTAAAGATCTATGATCTATAATAAGGATCAAGTAATTAGGGTCCCAAATTTTCACTCGGAAGATTACAATAAGCATATTGAGCAGTGTAGAATAGGGTAACTTTTCCAAGGAAGAAAACTGCCAGTATAAGTTTTTCTTAATATCGTGCAAACTGCATACAGTATATATTCACCACTATGCTACCAGTTCAAACATAAATGATAACAAATTGATGAACCAGACACAAACATCTCACGGGGGAAAAGAAATGAATTTACAGGCGCATTAAAAAAGAGAAGAACCTCGACTTAAACACTAATATGTTCGTATTGAGAGAGAGATCATAAAAGAGATAAGAAAAGGTAAACAAGCCTGAAATTAGATGTTATCACCATACGTTTGGTTATAAAACAAGTAGATCTATTAAAGCAAAATAAGTTCTTTGACTCCGAGGAATTATTTTAATTTTTTTTTTAAATAGGGTGGAATTTAGTGATGTACTAACTGGTCTGTCCAGTATATCACTGCAAAAGGGTGTCGAACCAGATGTACAAGATGACGATTTTATTCATATCTCCAAAGTGTAAGAAAAGTTCCGACCATCTACTTCAAACCTAGTTAACCTGACATCAATAGTAGGAAAAAAATATCAATGAATGCAGATACAAGCAGGAACCACCTTGATGAGCAGGAACCACCTTGATGAGCAGGAACCACCTTGATGAGCAGGAACCACCTTGATGAGCAGGAACCACCTTGATGAGCAGGAACCACCTTGATGAGCAGGAACCACCTTGATGAGCAGGAACCACCTTGATGAGCATAGTTTGATCAATGACTCACAGCACAGTTTACAAGGGGTCGTTCGTCGTTCTTGTCTAACAAATGTACAATCTTCATTAAGGCATTCTAGACGTTGAAACCAATAGTATATGGCTTACTCTTTCCATGTTTGTGACTACTACTACTACTACTACTACTACTACTACTACTACTACTACTACTACTACTACTACTACTACTACTACTACTACTACTACTACTACTACTACTACTACTACTACTACTACTACTACTACTACTACTACTACTACTACTACTACTACTACTACTACTACAACTACTACTACTACTACTACTACTACTACTACTACTACTACTACTACTACTACTACTACTACTACTACTACTACTACTACTACTACTACTACTACTACTACTACTACTACTACTACTACTACTACTACTACTACTACTACTACTACTACTACTACTACTACTACTACCACCACCACCGCCACCATCCCCGTCCCCGCCGCCACCACCTCTACCTCCTCCTCCTCTACCTCCTCCTCCTCCTCCTCCTCTACCTCCTCCTCCTCCTCTACCTCCTCCTCTACCTCCTCCTCCTCTACCTCTCTGTTTCACCCTACATAAGTCTCATTTCTCAGGTTTCTATATTAGATAAAACTTCTTTTATGGTAAACGTTTCTCAAATGGAAATACCCTGATGATGAACCTGTGTTTTATTCATCAGGAAAAGAGCAATGAAAGTGTGAGTACATAAATAAGTGAGGTGGTAAGAAACAGCCTTGGGGGTACACAGTCTGAGACTCCACCAAATACTTGCAATTGAGACTCCACCAAATACTTGCAATTGAGACTCCACCAAATGCTTGCAATTGAGACTCCACCAAATACTTGCAATTGAGACTCCACCAAATACTTGTAATTGAGACTCCACCAAATACTTGTAATTGAGACTCCACCAAATACTTGTAATTGAGACTCCACCAAATACTTGTAATTGAGACTCCACCAAATACTTGTAATTGAAACTCCACCAAATACTTGTAATTGAGACTCCACCAAATACTTGCAGTTGAGACTCCACCAAATACTTACAATTGAGACTCCACCAAATACTTGCAGTTGAGACTCCACCAAATACTTGCAATTAACATTTGAAAGAAGCAGCAATAAAATAATTAAAAATATTAATAAAAATTACCATTGAATACATTGTAGGGAAACACTTGAGTTACAGGGAAGAACACACTTGAGTTACAGGGAAGAACACACTTGAGTTACAGTGAAGAACACACTTGAGTTACAGGGAAGAACACACTGAACAGACAATAAAACAAAAGTTGCATGAATCCCTCGCAGCAGCTAAACACAGAATATTAAATTATGAAATGAAATAAAAGCCCGAACGCTGGGAGGTGATAAAACAGTTATTCCCTCGCTTGCCATCACACACGCACACACGCACGTACGCGCACATGCACACACGCACACACGCACACACACACGAATGTACACACGCATGCACGCACACACGCATGCACGCACACACGCACGCAGACACACGCACACACACGCACACACATTAAGGGAAATCGACCTGACGACACTGGAGGACAGGAGAGAAAGGGGGGACATGATAACGACATATAAAATACTGAGAGGAATTGACAAGGTGGACAGACAGAATGTTCCAGAGATGGAGATTTGAGGAAATGGAAGGCATGGACGAGATTGGAGAGAGGGATTACATAGGTACCATTCAGTCTGGGAAACATAAGGTATCATTGAAGTGATATATAACTCACCACAGAACTGCAGGAGGCCAAGAGAGGAATATGAAGAGAGTAACAGAGCAATGGTGGACACACTGGCTGAGGTGGCAAGAAGAGCTCACTCGAGCAGAGCAAAGTTACCCACCACTCCACATGTTGCTTGCACATTTCTCCAACTATACTAATGAACCGGTGTGACTGGATTATTATTTATAAATCAGGGTGAAGGAATAGACCCGTCGGCATCACATAGCGGCTGGGGAGTGAGAGGTTTGAATACTGTACTCAAAATCGACTTATATTCCATAATTTGTTCATAGCAAAGCAATAATTTTTTTTATGGCCCACTTGACGTATTGGAGGCATCTTTTATTAAAATTCTAATTTATTAATATTATTATTCCATCATTCGTAGGGAAGGGTCAAACATCGACTGGGGAAAAGGGAGGCATTCAGACAGATTCGATCCAAGTGGAGCATAGACCTAATTCTTTTGATCAAGAGTCCTCTCCTCCCTCCTACCAACAGCATCAAATAACCTCCCTGGTGGGTTACACAGTCTAGCAATTTGTGATTTGTGTTTCGTTTTCTCCTTTGAGGTGGAGAGACTTTAGGAGGTTTCTTTTTCATCTTTGACGTATAGATATTCTCTCAGAGGCTTCTTTTTTCGGCTTTGAGGTACAATAGTTTTTAAAGAGTGGGCTTATTTTTCTGCTTTGGGGCACAGAGACTTTCACATGGGCTTAGTTTTCTGCTCTGAGGAACAAATATTTTAACAAAGGCTTTTTTTTTGTTATGACGTACTGGGAATTTCACAGAGGGGGTTTCCGCATTAGGGTACGTAAATTTTTACAGAGGCTTCATTCTCTGCTCTGAGGTTCATATATTTTTCACAGAAAAGGTTTCTTTTTCTGCTTTGTGGAACAAAGATTTGCCCCAAAGAAGGCTTCTCTTTTCTGCTTTGAGGTACAGATGTTTCCACAAAGATACATTCTTAAGTTGTTGACAGTTATATGCGCAAGGAAAGTGCTTAATTATGGAGCTAAACTTGTTATACAAGTTACAATATTTAACGTGTAAAACCACTGAATTTATCAAGTTGCGGTATCGTGCCCATGTACAGTGTATCGTTACACCCATCATGTACAGGTGTAACATCACGCATACCCTGTACTGATGTAACATCACACTCGCCATGTACAGGTGTAACATCATACCCACAATGTAACATCTCTTCCACCGTGTACAAGTGAGAGTTCTCCCCCCCCCTTCACCGTATACATAAAGTAACAGTAACCAAACCATCACTTTTAAGTGACGATATGTCGTCCACCGCTTAAACAGCATCCCACGCGTCGTGTACACGTAATAGTATCCTGCCCACCGTGTACACGTAATAGTATCCTACCCACCGTGTACATGTAATAGTATCCCATCCGCCATGTACACGTAATGGTACCCTACCCACGGTGTGCACGTAATAGTATGCCATCCGCCGTGTACACGTAATAGTATCCTACCCACCGTGTACACGTAATAGTATCCTACCCACCGTGTACACGTAATAGTATCCTACCCACCGTGTACACGTAATAGTATCCTACCCACCGTGTACACGTAATAGTATCCTACCCACTGTGTACAGAAATGCTGCCAAGGTAACCGGTGAACATGAACGATCCTCAAACTGTGGCTTTGGGATTTGCTGTAGTGAACTTTCAGAGGCAATTTAAGTCACTTTCAACGCTCTTAAATGGTCACTGAGTAGGGAAAGGTCGGCCTGACCTGGGAAGGAAATGACCCTTATGCAGGAGTACAACAAGGATCAAAGGCAACCGCAAGGAGGAGACATAGGTACCCGAAGGGCTCAGCTGGTTGCAGGTCAGTATAATCTCTTTGACCCCCAAGACCCTCCAAGATCCCACCCCTCAAGCCTCCTCATCTACCCACTGGCAATGGTCAGCTGATGTAAATGCCCCCATGAATGCTAACAATATCTCATTTTACTCCACTTCTTTCGTCGTGTGTATGTCGGAGTGGAGCATAAGCAGGGCCAAGCAACCAGGTTTTCCAGCAAGTTATTGAGCAGTAACCATCGGGAAAGACACATGCCAAGTATGAAAAAGAGAGGAGCATAATTATCAATGGACTGGCTTGATAACTCGCTAACAACTGTGATTGATGTCTGGGTTCCGGAGACTTCTTGTTGAGAAGAAGAAAAAACAGCGCCTACCACACTCAGATTTCACTCCAGGTGGGGTAGGCCATGCTGAGAGATTGTAATTCTCACGTAAAGGTGAGAAATACTTGACGATATCCTCACTGCCGTACTAAAGACTCCGACCTCAGTCTGACATATTGCATGATCTCACATGTAAATGCAACCCATCCTGTGTGATGGAAAATGACAGGGAAACATGGCTAGCTTTCATTCTCACAATACAACTCTCAAACAGAGAATAGTAGCCGCATTCTGTGATGCACCTAAATACATTTACTAAAAAAAAAAAAAACCACTCAAGCAATGAATCTCAGAGAGGCAATCAAATTAACGTCTGCCAGAACATTGTCACATCCTTTATTCAGTCTGCTCTCAAGCTCCGTTAAATTCTCTGACCTCATGTCTAAAACGAAAGTTGCTCAACAAACCACCAGAACATGGCAAAAACCTCCTGTTGTTTGGCAGTGCTTGCCTTGTCTTCCTCTCCATATCAGTAAAATAAATAGGATAAATGAATTATCTAGACATGAAAACCCCCGTCCGTCCCTACAGAGAATTTTTTAGAAAAGCTCACTTGAACCCACCAAAATTAATGCACAGACCAGTAAGACAATACAAGAGAGGAATACTACATAAGCAATCAGATTACTTACAAGTGAGATGTTCCCTGAGATGACACAATAGACAGAGCTCTGACATAGTCACCTACACCTCATAATTACAATGACCCGTCGTAATAATGACACCTCAGACCCCAGCATATCGCACAAATGTTGGAATCTGCACTCTACAATGTTACGGAGACTCACCTTTTAAGGATTCCACATATGAACCGGTTCTCTTTCCTCTTTCCGGATAAGAGAAATGTCAACCGTACCTGTACGACAATGCTGTACTTTTAAGAGTATTCCATATAAATTTTGAAGAGGTCATGTGAGAGATGGCTGTCCATACTACAACCACTTGTCTGGCAAAAGTTTTCATTATTAAAGGAAAGAACAAAACTTATATATTCTTATTTTCCTGGAAACAGGAAAATAAGAATATTAGAGCATTGCGTTTGGTCTACTTCCCCATGCTAGGCAGGTTGTGCTCACACCCAACTAATTTCACTTCAGTACTTGTCTGACCTTTATTTAAAGTTGCACAAAGCGCACTGCTTAGGAGTGTGTCTCATCCACATCTCTGTTGCAAAATGAGTCCATTCCTGTGTATCTTTTAAATCTAAGTTTATCTGCCTTAAATCCATCGCTACGACATCTACTTTGTCCATATACATATTCTTTTGTAGAAGTGAGTCAACACTAATATTACAACACTAGCGTGCATTCAACAATTTACTCAAAATGGGAGGAAGAAAAATGGCTAAGCTATTTTGTTAGTTTGCATGAGAATGAACCTCTGCTTGATATGATGGGTCTCTGGGGTATAAAAAACATTTGTTACACATCTTGCTACTTTCATGATATTGCAAAATTCTAAGTTCATGAGCAAAAATAATGATAATATTATATTTGCTGTCCCGAAGCAGCCTGCGAGTTGTCGGTTGTCGTGTTAAATGTAATTTGGTTCTCAGCTGGACCTCCACAGTTCTGCCAAGTCTAAGTTTGTAAGATTTGTATAGCAATGGCTAACCGGAATAATGGTACAGCTGCCAGACTGCCAGACTGCCAGACTCGTCGCTCGTTTGCAGTTATATATATGTCGTGCTGAATAAGTAAAACTGGTCAATTAGCAAGAACTCGTTTAAAATTAAGTCCTTTCTAAAATTTTCTTTTATACGTTTAAAGGTATATGTTTTTTTTTTCATTTATGTTAATGTAAAAATTAATAATTTTGTACCAAAAGAACCTTAGAAAGCTTACCTAACCTTATTATAACAAGCGCAATTTAATTTAGCCTAATCCAACTAAATATATTTTAGACAAATTTACAATAATTTAATAATAAACAGACACAATGAAATATATATTTTTTTAGATTCGGAATGATTTTTTGCGAAATTACTGCATGCACAAATTTTCGCTTACCCTTTTCGGCAAGAAGAGCGTTGCTATTTAAACCAAAATCGCAAGTTCTACCTATTCGGCACGACATATACATAAATGTGTGTTAGTTAGTCACCATTTTGTCCTAGGCACATGTCGATTAGTGTGTGTGTGTGTGTGTACTCACCTAATTGTGGTTGCCCCGTGTGTGTGTGTGTGTGTGTGTGCGTGCGTGTGCGTGAGCAGGCGGCAAAGGTGAGGCATGAGGGGGTTGGGTCGTAAGGAGGAATGCTGAAAATGTTCAGTTAATGAATGTAACAATTCAAATGAAGTGTCGAGGATGACCTTCGCGGTCCAGCCGTCCTAGAATTACTATCCCGGCACCTCATCCCACCGAACCTCAGGACAATAACAGATCCCAAACCAGAAAATTTTTGTACCTGATATTTGGCAGGTTCAGGAGACGGAGCTATACACAAACCTAAGAGTTCGTGACCTTAGGGAGCAAGTAACCTCAGGGAGCAAGTAACCTCAGGGAGCAAGTAACCTCAGGGGTCGGGGCAGTAACTGTGTCAGCTCTCTGTTTATATGTTACATGTAGCTAAAATTAATTATATTCATGGTTAAGCGTTGAACCTGTAGGGGCAATACAGCGCGTCGGAAATAGGAGGCTTGATACAATTCCTTGGATAAAGATCCCTTTTCTACTTCTCCCTGAATACTAGTTGCTGAGTGGAGGCCTCACCAACTTATTTTTACGCACTGTGATGCGGATAGACTGAGGGCCCTGAATCTGCACTCTCTAGAAAGGCGTAGAATTAGGGGGGATATGATTGAGGTGTATAAATGGAAAACAGGAATAAATAAAGGGGATGTAAATAGCGTGCTGAAAATATCCAGCAAAGACAGGACTCGCAGCAATGGTTTCAAGTTGGAAAAGTTCAGATTCAGGAAGGATATAGGAAAGCACTGGTTTGGTAATAGAGTTGTGGATGAGTGGAACAAACTCCCGAGTACCGTCATGGAAGCTAAGACGTTGTGTAGTTTTAAAAATAGGTTGGATAAATACATGAGTGGGTGTGGGTGGGTGTGAGTTTGGACCTGACTAGCTTGTACTACCAGGTCAGTTGCCGTACTAATTCCTTAAGTGGTAGTGACCTGACTACTTGGAGACTGAGCTCCAGGTGGTCTGCTAGATAATTATATGAGTGGGTGCGGTTGGGTGTGAGTTAGTCCTGACTAGCTTGTGCTCCTTCCTTAAGTGAATGTAACCTGACCTGGCTGGGTCGGGGCATTGGCTTAAGCCTGTTTGAGACTTGGACCTGCCTCGCATGGGCCAGTAGGCCTGCTGCAGTGTTCCTTCTTTCTTATGTTCTTATGTTCTCAAGGACGACTTGCTGAAACCATTGTGTTCTTCCAGATTAATGTTTTTATTGTGTTTTCCTCCTCGTAGATTCTAATAAAGATTTTCTCAGGATCTCGATTAATATGTTTTTGCGGATCAGTCAGACCATTATTTCTGCAACTCCTTATCTCGTGAAATAATGTGTTATGGAAAATTCTCCACTCTTTCTCCCCTTCCCCCTTCTCTCTCTCTCTCTCTCTCTCTCTCTCTCTCTCTCTCTCTCTCTCTCTCTCTCTCTCTCTCTCTCTCTCTCTCTCTCTCTCTCTCGTTCCACACATCTTATCAAAATGCAAAGACAAAAATTCATTATTATCGGCAGGGAGGTACATGAAACATAGATGAAAACAAAACTCAAGCAATTCATATACTGAACAGAAACAAAGTTACACACAGAAAAGGTATACAAAAGAAACACACACACATTCATACTCTTAATGAGACTAAGTCACATGAAGTACAAGAGCGCACACACAAGGACACACAAAAAAAATGCTCAGAGGATTTGACAGAACAGATAAGAACAGACTGTTGTAAATGTGAGGCAGAGGGGAGAGGGAGCACAGACAAAGGCTAAAGACACAGATGAGCCACAGGGATGTTCAGAAATACTTTTTCAGTGCCAGGGTGGTAACTAGCTGGAATGAGCTAGATGAGGAATTGGTAGAGGCAGCTTCAATACATAGTACCAAAAGTAGGTATGATATATCCCAAGAAACCAAGAACTAACAATGTTAGCGGTTATACAGCAGCTTAAGAGGCAGAGGTAAAAACCGAGACTCCATCTCCGTCAACACAACTCATTTAGTTCAACTTACGGAGAACTTCTCACACACACACACAGTGTATACCAGGATCGAGACAGAACAGAAATGGAGAGGGTAATATTGAGGGAGCAAGTGAAGAGTAGTCAATTACAGAAAAGATTATCAGATGGGATGTCAAGAGGAGGGAGAACCCAGCCTCGATAAATCTCTCAAGGCTCGCCCCCACCCATCTCTCAGCAGGCCCATATCAAGGCACACCCACTCATTCCCCACAATTAAAATATCCCCACACAATATCTCTTCCTCTTTATTTACACCAATAACCATGACCCCTTTCTTGTAACAATATTCACACCAATGCACACACCAGTCTTCCCCTCCTTATATATGAGCAGCGAACAGAAATCTTAGACACTACAAACCAGAGCATAATAAAAAGAAGAAAACATAGATTATGGTACATAAATGCAGAGGTACTCTCTAATGAGAGCAGTATATTGAAAAAGCAGGAATCAGAGGTAACCCCAGGTATCAGAGTTATCAGAACTAAAATTAAATGAAATAACAGATACGATATTTTTCGCAGGATCTCAAGTAATGAGGGGAAAAAAAAGATGAAATGGATGAGAGGATAGAGCTGTACTGCTAATCTGAAATCAGTGGGGTTTTGAAGAGGTGGGAGGGATAAACAGAAATGAGTCAAATGGCCACATGGGCATAATGAGGACTGGGGAATTCAGAGGAGAAGCAGAAGTGTTCTACAACCCACCACCAAGTAAGAGGAGACTAAGACACGAATACAAAGATGAAAACAAAGCAGTAATTGACACTATAGCAGAAGCAGCATCAAGAGTCCATATGGACACAGCAAACTTACTAATCATGAGAGTTCAGTAACAAAATTCAAAAGAGGAAACTTTGCAGTTAAATTGTAATTTTCTGAATGTAATACAGTGGAAAAAGGAGCTGGAAAGAAAGTTAGTTGATGAGTTGGAGTACCAAGCAGGAATGTGCCGGGGACAAAGGAGAATTTCCTACTTAGAATAATGAATAATTGTAAGAACATATAGAGCACATGGTTCAGCCAAAGATGCTGAGAGGAAAAAAATAGACGAGTGGTGAAAAACTTTGGAAAGCAAAGGACAGAAGAAAATAAACAAGTGGGCAGAAAAGCCAGAAATTAATATGCATGGGAGAGAAGCTGAGCGGCAATTTAAAAATGACTTAACAGCAAAATCCAAGTTTGAACTAAAATTATTTCACAGCCACATCAGAATTAACACGACAGTAAAATATCAGGTATTAAGACTGAGGAAGGAAGGGAAAGAGCTCGTGAGGAACAATAAGGTAGACTTTGAGGATCTAAGTGAAATTTTTAAAGGTATTCTCAGTGGAAATAGGGACAACACCAGAGTCCAAGAGGAAGGGAACGCCCATGATTACTGGACATCATACAGACAGCAGAGATGCAGGTGAAAAACTTATGATTGAGCTGTATATACAAAAAAGCATTGGTGACAAAATGTCACCATGGATTCTGTGAAAGGGACCAGAAACAATATTTGAACCACTAGTTAAAATCTACAAGTCAATCAATATGGGACATTTGCCAGAGATCTGGATGACAATGAATATAGAATGCAGACGAAGTGTTAAACCCCAGACCAGTATCACTGACATACATGTTATGCAAGTAATGGAAAAGATAAACCTGGAGAGTAGTGAAGTGTTGTGTGGGCTGAGCAAGTTATGTATTCATTCGACACAGAAGATCAGCCACAAACCTGAAAAAAAATATTTGTCAGGTGTAAGCTGACGGAATACAGCACTGGTGATGGTAAGGTGTGCTGTGACATTTTGACTTTGTCATAGGGAAGTTGGCTGGCTGGTTCCATTACCTCGTCTGTAGTAATTTTTCCCAGCCAGACTATCTCAGGGTAGCATTAGCTGCTATCCTGTTTCCTCAGGATCTGAGATTTCTTGGTCAATGTTTATCATCAATTAAGTTTGTGTTCAAATCCTAGTATATTTGTAAATAATGTATATGGTAATTTGGTGAAGGAAAAACTGGAGTTTGTAAAATAAATTATTTTATAAATAACTACCAGCACAGGTTTCAAGGTGGCAAATTTTGATCTCGAAAATCTGCCGGAGTTCACCCATTTGCTAGAACTCTATGACAAAGTAGCAGAAGTAAGGCAAGAGAGGGATGCGTGGTTAGCATATTCATGGGTTGTGTGAAAACGTCTGCTAGTGTATCATATAAGAAATAACAGAGAATGCATTACAGTGGATCAAAGAGCACCTTGCGGGAGGGAGACACCGAAAGATTGTTTGAGAAGAGGTGTCAGAATGGAAAACTGTAACAAGGGGGCTCCGCAAGGATCAGTATTAGGGCCAGTGTTGTCTCTGGTAAACGTGAATGGTATAACAGAAGAAATATAGCCTGATGAATCCCTGTTTGCTGATGTAAAATTATTGAGAAGAATAAAAGTCGATGAGAACAAGGCAAGGTTGCGAATGAATTTTAGAGAATTGCAAGATTGATCACAGAAGGGGATACGTACTTGAATTTAACTTCAGCATAAGCAAATTCATGAAAATTGTTAAAGAGGCAAGTAGACCAGAAATTGAGTGTAGATTGAGGACAGAAAGACTGAAAGGTGAGCATAGTACCTAGTATAGAGCCAGAGGCATACATCAATCGAATAAGCTCAACAGTCATCCTGGACCTATATATGATAAGACATGACCCAGTAGCGGCCAGTGAAGAGGCGGAGCCAGGAGCTATGAATCGACCCCTGCAACCACAACTAGGTGAGTACACACACACGCACGCACGCACAAAAAATGTCCCCTGAGGCATACTTCAATCAAATAACTACTGCAGCATATGGGCGCTTGGCAAACTTGAGAATAGCATTTCGACATCTGAGTAAGGAGTTATTCACGACATTGTACACCGTGTACGTCAGGTCTATACTGTAGTATGCAGCACCAGTATGGAACACACATTTAGTCAAAAACGTCAAGAAACTGGAGAAAGTGCCAAATTTTGCAACACATTTAGTCCCGGAACTGAGAGGTATGTCTTATGAGGAGAGGTTAAGGGAACTCAACCTGATGACACTAGAAGATAGGAGGGACTGGGGGACGCCATGATAACAACGTATAAAATACTGAAGGAATTGACAACGTGGACAGGGTAAGAATGTTTCAGAGATGGGATACAGGAACAAGGGGCCACAAATGGAAGCTGAAAACCCAGATGAGTCATAGAGATGTTAGGAGGTATTTCTTTAGCCTTAGAGTTGTCAGGAAGTGGAATAATATGAAGAGTGAAGTAGTGGAAGCAAGTTCCATACATAGCTTTAAGAAGAGGTATGATAAAGCTCATGAAGCAGGGAGAGAGAGAATTAGTATCGACTAGTGAAGAGGCGGGGCCAGGAGCTATGAATCGACCCCTGCAACCACATATAGGTGAGTACACACACACACACACACACACACACACACACACACACACACACACACACACACACACACACACACACACACACACACACACACACACACACACACACACACACACACACACACACACACACACACACACACACACACACACACACACACACACACACACAGAAAATACAAAGAAGGACTGGTATCATTAATGAGACAAGGGGACATAAAGCAGGCGCACATAACGAAGCACAAACAGGAAGCTACACTCGCCAGCTCGACACATTAATCCTGCCGCGAATCATTACCGCTGAGACATAAATATGCTGCGACTATTTTCTCACTGCTGGGAATTTGTTGAGTTCTACTTTGTTTCTGCACCAGAGACGACCCACCCGGCAACTACACAACGATGACCCACCCGGCAACTACACAACGATGACCCACCCGGCAACTACACAACGATGATCCACCCGGCAACTACACAACGATGATCCACCCGGCAACTACACAACGATGATCCACTCGGCAACTACACAACGATGATCCACTCGGCAACTACACAACGATGATCCACCCGGCAACTACAAAACGATGATCCACCCGGCAACTACAGAACGATGATCCACCAGGCAACTACACAACAATGATCCACCCGGCAACTACACAACAATGATCCACCCGGCAACTACACAACGATGATCCACCCGGCAACTACACAACAATGATCCACCCGGTAACTACACAACGATGATCCACCCGGCAACTACACAACAACGATCCACCCGGCAACTACAGAACGATGATCCACCCGGCAACTACAGAACGATGATCCACCAGGCAACTACACAACAATGATCCACCCGGCAACTACACAACGATGATCCACCCGGCAACTACACAACGATGACCCACCCGGCAACTACACAACAATGATCCACCCGGCAACTACACAACGATGATCCACCCGGCAACTACACAACGATGACCCAACCGGTAACTACACAACGATGATCCACCCGGCAACTACACAACAATGATCCACCCGGCAACTACAGAACGATGATCCACCCGGCAACTACATAACGATGATCCACCAGGCAAGTACACAACAATGATCCACCCGGCAACTACACAACAATGATCCACCCGGCAACTACACAACGATGATCCACCCGGCAACTACACAACGATGACCCACCCGGCAAGTACACAACGATGACCCACCTGGCAACTACACAGTGATGACCCACCCGGCAACTACAGTGATGACCCACCCGGCAACTACACAGTGACAACCAACCCGGCAACTACAGTGATGACCCACCCGGCAACTACAGTGATGACCCACCCGGCAACTACACAGTGACGACCCACCCGGCAACTACAGTGATGACCCACCCGGCAACTACACAGTGACGACCTACCCGGTAACTACATAGTCTCACTCTGATGGTTCACCTGACAACTATACACAGTGTCAGACCGTCCATCTTTCAGTGGCCTCTATAACATGCTGCTCACCCTCTCTCTGTGTGTCTGTTGCCAGGCTCTCAGGTGGACGTTAAAATATACAGCCTATTTTTCTTGTTTTCGTCTAAATGTGTCTTTCATTTGTCTATGACATAAAGCACACGCGCGCGCGCACCGTACTGGAGCTATTTAACATTATAAACGCTTATAACATTTCAAAGTGTTTTTTTCTGGGGTCTTAGAACGGAGTCTGTCAGGCAACAGTTCACATTTGATAGCTACAGCAAGTAACAGGTTTGCAAGTAATCTTATAAGGCAGGATGGCCTGGTGGAGAACATAATATGGCTTCCTGCCTCACGGTTCCTGGCACCAAAAAAGCACTTTGAATTATATACAGGCATGCTTAATTGCTCATAAATTATAACAGGGGACCTGAGCTAGTTATGCCACTTAGCTGTAAAAAAGCGATTTTTCCTTAAACAGCAACGCTCTTCTTGCCGAATAAGGCAAACAAAAATTTGTGTATGCTATAATTTCGCAAAAATCATTCTGAACCTAACGAAAAAGATATATTTTATTGAGTTTGTTTATTTTTAAATTATTGTAAACTTATCTAAAATATATTTAGTTTGATTAGGCTAAATTAAATTGCGCTTGTTATAATAAGGTTAGGTAAGTTTTCTAAGGTTCTTTTAGTACAAAAGAATTAATTTTTACATTAACATAACTGAAAAATATATCTATAAACGTATAAGAGAAAATTGTAGAAAGGACTTTATTTTTAGTTGAGTTCTTGCTAATTGACCAATTTTACCTATTCGGCACGGCATATATATGTCTGGAAGCAGACACACTTTTGAGTCTAGTCTATTCCTTCCGTCACGTCATTCACATATGCCAGAAACAGCACCGGCCCTAGCACTGACCCCCTGTGGAACCCCGCTCGTCACAGGCGCCCACTCCGACACCTCGTCACGTACCATGACTCGCTGCTGCCTTCCTGTCAGGTATTCTCTGATCCAGTGCAGTGTCTTCCCTGTTATCCCTGCCTGGTCCTCCAGCTTTTGCACTAATCTCTTGTGTGGAACTGTGTCAAAAAGTCTTCTTACATTGCAAGAAAATGCAGTCTACCCACCCATCTCTCTCTCTCTTGTCTTACTGCTGTCACCTTGTCATTGAATTCCAGTAGGTTTGAGAAACAGGATCTCCCGTCCCTGAATCCGTGCTGGTTGTCGTTGATATGCTCATACCTTTCTAGGAGCTCCACCACTCTTCTGATAATCTTCTAAATGACGTGTGTGTGTGTGTGTGTGTGTGTGTGTGTGTACTCACCAAATTGTATTCACCTAATTGTGGTTGCAGGGGTCGAGACTCAGCTCCTGGCCCCGCCTCTTCGCTGTCTGCTACTGGGTCTCTGCTCTCCCTGCTCCATGAGCTTTATCATACCTTGTCTTAAAACTATGTATGGTTCCCGCCTCCACTATATCGTTCGCTAGACTATTCCACTTCCTGACTACTCTATGGCTGAAGAAATGCTTCCTAACATCCCTTTGACTCATCTGAGTCTTCAGCTTCCAGTTGTGCCCCCTTGTTTCTGTGTTCCCTCTCTGGAACATCCTGTCACTATCTACCTTGTCGATTCCCCGCAGTATTTTGTATGTTGTTATCATGTCTCTTCTAACCCTTCTGTCCTTTAGTGTTGTTAGTCCTATTTCCCTCAACCTTTCTTCATAGGACAGTCCCCTGAGTTGTGGAACTAGCCTTGTCGCAAACCTTTGCACTGTCTCTAATTTCTTGACTGCTTGACCAGGTGTGGGTTCCAACTGGTGCTGCATACTCTAGTATGGGCCTGACGTACACGGTGTACAGTGTCTTGAACGATTCCTTGTTAAGGTAACGGAACGCCAATCTTAGGTTTGCCAGTCGCCCATATGCTGCCGCAGTTATCTGGTTGATGTGTGTTTCCGGAGACATGCTTGGCGTTATACTCACCCCAAGGTCTTTCTCCTTTGATGAAGTTTGTAGCCTTTGTCCACCTAGCCTGTACTCTTGTCAGCAGTCTTCTTTGCCCTTCTCCGATCTTCATGACTTCGCATTTGGTGGGATTAAATTCGAGAAGCCAGTTGCTAGACCAGATGTCAAGCTTGTCCAGGTCTCTTTGAAGTCCTGCTTGGTCCTCATCCGATGTGATTCTCCTCATTATTTTCACATCATCTGAGAACAGAGACACTTCTGAGTCTATCCCGTCCGTCATGTCATTCACATATACCAAGAATAGCACTGGTCCTAGGACTGACCCCTGCGGTACACCGCTCGTCACAGGCGCCCACTGTGATACCTCATCACGCACCATGACCCGTTGTTGCCTCCCTGTGAGGTATTCCCTGATCCATTCCAGTGCCCTTCCCGTTATACACGCTTGGTCTTCCAGCTTCTTTACTACTCTCATATGAGGAACTGTGTCGAGGCCTTCCTACAGTCCAGGAAAATGCAATCAACCCACCCTTCTTTTTCTTGCCTTACCTCTGTTACTTTATCATAGAACTCCAGGAGGTTTGTTATACAGGATTTGCCTTCCCTGAATCCGTGCTGTCTGGTGTTTATTATCCTGTTCAGCTCCAGATGCTCCACCATTCTTTTCCTGATGATTTTCTCCAAGACTTTGCACACTATACATGTAAGTGACACCGGTCTATAGTTTAGTGCCTCTTTTCTGTCTCCTTTTTTAAAGATGGGGACTACGTTGGCCTTTTCCATACCTCAGGTAGCTGCCCAGTTTCAAAGGATGTGTTGAATATTATGGTAAGTGGCACACTCAGTACCTCAGCTCCTTCCCGAAGGACCCACGGGAAGATATTGTCCAGACCCATCGCCTTTGAGGTATCAAGGTCCCTGAGTAACTGCTTCACCTCCTCAGTTGTGTGTATGCCCTCCAGCACTTGATACATCCCTTGTTGGTGGCGCACCCCGTCCTGTCTACCCAGCTGCCTTCCTGCCTCCACTGTGAATACTTCCTTAAACCTCGAGTTGAGCTCCTCGCATACCTCTTGATCGTTACTTGTGAGTTCCCCATCTTCCCTCCTCAGCCTTATCACCTGGTCCTTGACTGTTGTCTTCCTTCTGATGTGACTGTACATCAGTTTCGGGTCAGTCTTGACTTTCGATGCTATGTCATTTTCGTACTGTTTCTGGGCCTCCCTCCGTACCTGTGCATACTCGTTTC
This sequence comes from Cherax destructor, assembly GCA_009830355.1. Taxonomy (NCBI): domain Eukaryota; kingdom Metazoa; phylum Arthropoda; class Malacostraca; order Decapoda; family Parastacidae; genus Cherax; species Cherax destructor. Next base: position 651 of record WNWK01000512.1, on the reverse strand, counting down.
TAGCTCTTCGACTAATCTCTTTGTTTACTTGGGTTCTTTGCCTTCTGTACCTTTTCCATTCTCTGACACTCCAGTCTTTGCCTCCCTGCACCTTTGGGTAAACCAGGGCTCTTTCTGGCCTTATCATTTAATCTTTTTCTTTTGGGTATAAACCGTTCCTTTGCCTCCTTGCACTTTGTCGCTACGTATTCCATCATTTCATTTACTGACTGTCCTTCCATTTCCCTTTCCCACTGAACCTCCTGCAGGAAATTCCTCATACCCATGTAGTCCCTCTTTTAAAGTTTGGTTTGTCTCTTTCAGTACCGTTTTCCCTCTCCACCTGTAGTTCTACAATGTACTCAAAGTTCAGCACCATATGGTTGCTTGCTCCTAGGGGCTCTCGTGTGTTATGTCCTCGATATCTGAGCTATTCAGGGTGAATACAAGGTCCAGCCTTGTGTTTTGTGTGTGTGTCTGTGTACTCACCTAATTGTGGTTGCAGGGGTCGATTCATAGCGTGTGTGTGTGTGTGTTTGTGTGTGTGTGTAAACCTAATACCCTTTCAGCTCCAGACATTGTAAAGAAAGTATGCAAGTCAACAAAATTAGAAGATTAAGCTGAATACAACATAACTAACAAGCTCATTTAAATGACTACTCTTAATTCAAC